>JAPSES010074872.1:0-31105 GCA_029822895.1 Maxillicosta whitleyi | reverse complement strand
TCAGTGTGGATGTACTACACTGATGACAGGGATGAAATACAGATTCATGTCAAAAATACACAACTATCCCTTTAAGAGGAAGTCCACGGCACATGGAGCAGGTCTTACTCTTAGTCCGACCACAGGATGCTGAAAGGTGTTGTCATGTTTTTAAAATAGAAACCACATCAAACACTCGCAGCATCACATTACAGTTTTTAAGAGTGGAGGCTGAGAGGCAGACAATGCTCCCACTACACTCACATACACGTCACCTCTTTTCCCAAACAGACTGAGTCCACAGCTGCTCTTCATGTCACATAGATGCATCAGAACTGGTGTGTACGATGTCATGGTCTGACCTTGCGTTCGAACATACACAACATCCGTATTAGGAAGAAATGAAGAGAGGGCCAAGTTGAGCTGTACATGGAGATGAATGACGATCAGTCCCTCCAGGAAAACAGGATTATGTGATCGCATAATTCAGTGCGTAATCAAGCAAATAGTGCACATTATGTGGGGTCCATGGCACATATTCGCTGCAGTAATAGCACGGTTCTGTTTTTTGTCTCATTTCATAGAGGAATATTTCAGCCCCTACCCTTACAACTCCCTTTCAAAGGGTAGTGCCAAGTGGAAGGGCCAAGGGGTGAGTTGGGGTTGGGCCCTGGACTCCGGTAGCCCTGGTAGGGGTTTCGGGGATGGAGGGATGGATTTCTGTTGCTGTTTTTCTGAACTTGTCTTAGAGTTCTATGGTTCTCGTAGGACAACACCCCAAACATACGATGTTCTTATATAATATGATGCATCAGTGTAGATTAAACTACCAGCAGTTAATAAAGTAGTTCCACTGAGCTCAACTTAAAACATGAACAGCAGTAAAATGCAACACACATGTGAATGCTGTGGTCAAATTAATAAAAAAAAAACCCATCAAATAGAACAGTTAAACACTAAGGCGTCATCCTTTTTTTTTTCAACAACGTACTCTTTCTGAACCCCCCCCACAAGAGTACATAAAATGTTGACAAGCCAGACCCCATCACCTAACCCTATCCACTACCCCTCCGTTTGCGTGTTCACGTGGACGTCTGCCATATTAAGGGGAGTCCCAAACCAATTATCTCTGGGTCTAAGTGGCTTGTCAGACCCGGTGCAGAGCTTTTTAAAATTTGAGCAAAAATTTAGCAATATTAAGGCTACCAGAGGGGGATTTTTTTTTTATGTAGGTAGAAAGTTTATACCTTTCAGTTAGCAGCTCCGCCCACATAATTCTGGCTCTGCTTTTGGGACCGATTTGCTTAGAGTCCAGCCTGCGCGCGTGTGAAACAACATTTTTCACATTTGATCTGGGCAAACAATTACAGTCAAAATACCATTACACTGTACTGAAAATAAGTGTATCGGGTCAAAATTTTTGCGTCGCGGGTTGCTATTCCATTTTGCACCACCCAGAACACTGCTTAACCTGTTGAACAGCATGGGATCTGGGGCACAGACAATGCGTATGTCCATCTCCATGATAACGGTTCCTTCCTGTTTCTGGTAAGGTAGCGAGGGCGTCACACTCGTTCGGCGTCACTTTTATTCCCTCCCCCTTAATCAGGAGTGCCCTCCAAAGCTGCGGAAGGAACTCCGGTTGGGGTGACACACGTAGTGAAGTGGCAGTGAGTTGGAAGTCGTTTCCGATTCAGCCATAATCTACCATTTGCTAACAAGCTGCGGTGGCGCAGTGGATATGTATTCTGCTAGAGATTTATACATTGTAGGTTCGATCCTACCTTTGGCACGACTTTTTCTGAGACTTTATTTTTGTCTTGGGTATCGGCATTTATTTGACATTTTGAAAGCGTACATCCCTCATTAACCCCCTCCCCCCAGGTGTACGTTTTGTACGCTCTTCAAAATGTTGAAAAAAATGGATGACCCCTAACAGAAACTACTTTTCTGCACAATTAATTACATTTGCATAATTACATTTGTATACTTTTACTGAAAGAACACATTACTTTCACTTGTTTGTCAGCAATGTGTATTAATACTTAAGTCAGTGACCTGAATACTGGGTACTCTGTGTGGTTGATGCGCTCTAAAGCAGCAACTTGTGGGGAAATTTTGATAGTTCCAGGACAAACTTTGTTACTGAACTAAATCCAAACACAGTCAGTTAATCAATAACATCGCCCTGTTATGAAGTGCTCAGAATGTATGTCTGCATATTTTTTTGTAGTTGCCCATAGTCAGCTCTGGCTTTGCAGCTTTTTGGTTTAGTTTTACTAAAGACTTCTCCAGTTGCACGCAGTGTCTGCCAGTATCAACCAAATAATAAATTCCTGGAAGTAGTCATGAATAACAGGGAGTGGGTTAAGGGAAATGAGTCCCTTCAATTGGATCTGTGTAAAAGTTTTGACTGACGAGAGGCACTTAACATAGGAATCCTTTGTTATTTTGAGCCATATAGATCTTTAATAGAGTGAAATACCACAGAAAGCAGTAAGACGTGCATTTATTTTTAGATGATTTTACACTTTTATTAACATTGGCTTTCACTTGAGCTTTCATATTTCTTTGGACCTTGACATTCTTTAAACTGAAAAGCTTTTACAAACCTCTGGTGTATTAGAAAATTCAAAATAAAAGCCAATCTAACTAATGGACATTTTTAACCAGAAAGTTATCAGTTGAGGTGGTTATGGATTTATCAGACTAACCTTAACTCTACTTTTTCTGGTTTCTGTATTTAACATATGGCTGAAACACAACCTTAACTGAATCAGTTTAAACATGTAACACATATAACTCAAATGCTAACCTCAACCCTAAAACTGTTCACTGGTAGATTTTAAGGGGTTAAATTAGCAGCTAAATGTCCTTGTAGTGTAGATATATGGGCTTTGAGTTTGTATTTTTATTTTTCAGAGTTTTGTCTGCTCTGCTCTTCTGCTGACATGCAGTCTAAATATGTTTGAACTGTGGTTTATTACAACCCTGACTGAAAAATGGCATCAGCAGTTCGGCCTCTGTACCACTTTAAAGGAATGGGTCGAACAAAATTGGAAAATAATTCCAAACTGATGCCATCACAATACTGCTTCCTCCAATACACTGTAATATGGACCCTTAGCTTATATATCCAGATATTTGACCTTTCTGAGCACCACGCTTCACCAGCTATTTTCAGCTTAAGACAATAGACCACTTTGGAGTCAACGTCATGGTCTACGTCACCACAGTTGCACACAGAATCTGGTAACGCTGTATATCAACGGAGGTAAATTCAGATATTGGAGTGAAAAGAAAGAAAAGACGACAAATGTCTTGTGATGTAGCTTCAGAATAGAAATGCTAAAAATCAGTTGTCACTTTTACTGAATGCCAACATTGAAGACACACTTTGAGTCAAACTGTAGATGCTTATGGTTGAAGTCATTAAACAGACAGATTGTACGGAACCAGCAGTGATTAACATTGTTTTAATGTCCTTTAACCAAGTGCACTTGGTCTGTCAGTATAGCGTTGGTCCACTTGTCGATGATCGGCCATGTCAGGGGTCACCAATCCTGGTCTTCGAGGGCTGCTATCCTGCATGTTTTAGATGTTTCCCTCTTCCAACACACCTGATTCAAATGATGAGCCTATTGTCAAACTCTGCAGAAGCCTGATCGTGACATCTCTAACACAGACCATTAAGACCATTACTGATTTTTGCATTACTGACATATTGTTCCATGTACTGTTGACACCGCACCTGTCACTTTTGGCCACCAGTTAGGCCCCTCCCACAAAATATGTCATCACAGTTTACCAACATTGAAATGGTCTATACTTTACAGAAAAAAAACCCTACTTGTCCCATGCAGATGTACAGTATAAGACGAACAATGAGGTAAATAAACGTCATGTAGTTGGTTTGTGTTTGGACCCTCAGCTCAGCCTACCAACAGTTACTACCCACAGTCCTTTAGTGCCTTCCCTTTCGTCCCTTCAACACCTGTTGCGGCAGCCTCTAAACAGCCCACAGTGACATTCCTGCGTTGCAGTGGGACCCTCTGCTATGCTGCAGAGAATGTACTCGGATTGTTTAGGATTCTGTTCAGGGTCAGATCACACGCAGGCTTTTGTTGATCTAACGAGGTCAACTGTCACCTGATGAGAGTTTGAGAAATCACTAAAAGGCTTAAATAGACTAAGCACAGAACAGAGACCAAATCACAAACAATATAAAGTTAGTGGGGTTTTTATGTTCAGGCAGAATATGTTATATCTGCATGTTAAAGTGTTACGCAAATAATACGATTAAAAATGTGTCTATAATTTTGGAACAACTTGGCAAAATGACCTCAAATTGGCACAAAGTTCACCTGAACTCAAGAACGATCTGTAGGGATTGTCATTTAAGGTCAAATTACCTGACATGTTGCCCAGTGATGCCTGTTTTGTAGTCTTATTTGCTCCTCCCACATTAGTACAGCTAATGTTGACATCACAGGCGATGCCACGGGCAACAAGACGAGACCAACTGTTTTAAAAATGACAGGAAGTGTATGTCATAACATATGTACGTACTCTGAAAGAAATCAAATAATGAGCTGAAACATGTAAACCAGGGTTCGGATTATCGCATTTCTGAAGTGCATGTAAACACATCAGATCCGATTATTACGATTATCTTATTGTGATCGGATTCAAATTATGTATCACTTTATTGATTTATGTTAAGTCACTCTGAATGTGACCTGACACAATCTTTTCAGCCAGAACAGGAATGGTTCTGCCGTTCTATGTGAGCTGGAATAACACCACTTAGTTCTAATGTTCTTCTTCTGTCTCTTGTCTTGCAGAAACTTGCAGCCCGACTACCAAAGACCCGAGAGGCGAGAGAAGCTCCACACAGCTGCCTTTGTCCTCCAGGTAAGGTCATCACTTCTGTCCGTCTGTCTGTCTGAACTGTCAGTATACTCACATTATCTTACTTCAAACAGTAAACATCAGTGCAACAAAACCGTTTTGCACTGGACTGTATTTGTTCATGTAACTGCATTCATGTCATGTTCAGGGGTTTGGTCCAGTGTTTAGTCACCTTAAGCTGCACCATTTCATTCAGATGCAGCTGTTCTAAGACTGAAAGGAAACCAATGCTACCCCCAAAATTTAAGCAGAAAAAAAATGTGGATAGTGTCAGGAGATGTATTGCCATTAAAGCTGTTTCCCTCATGAATATCACATGTTTGAATCTGCACTTATTTCCATTTTGGAAGTAATTTCTTGTACTTATGACAGTTTCAATTGGCCTCAAATCTATTGAAGCATGTTCGCTTCTTTACAACGCTTGTACAAAAATCACATTTTTTTGGTGTTCGACTTTCTTTCTGGAAGGAGTCCAGATCACTTGAGGCACATCAATGTATTCATCACATGTATTCTGATTTTGTCCTGGTATTGGTGGCTTTTGGAAATATGATCAAATTGATGTGTTGAGTTTTTGGTGTTCATTTTGATATATCATTGGCTACTTTGTTTGTTAGCATTCCCCCAGAGGAATTATGTAAGTGATGTATATCTGTTTAGAATACATCACCAAATATTGGCTAAAAAAAACCCCATCCTCCTTCTGTTTCCTTGGTGATAAAAATGATCAATCATATCCATCTGATGGAAATGATGACCTACAGTCTCCACGTACAACAACACAAAGGTGTAAAATATTGGGAAAATGGGACTTTTTCATTCAATCTGTGGACAGTAAACAGTGAGTAAATGACTGGATATACCTGTGACCATTTCTTTTGTATGTCATATTGTAAAACAAATTAAAAAAATATGTTTAAAAAATAAAATCCATTAAAGCACGAAGGTGGGAGTGAAAAAATACACAAAATAAGTCATTTCTCAAACTCAGATGTGTCAATAGGATGAATAAAATGGGGGCGGGTCTTGAACAACCTCAGAGGACCAATGGAATGAGAGGACTCATGGCTTTCACCCATGATTGGATGACTTTTTTTTTGGGTCCGGTAGCTCTCTGAAGTGTCGTTGGCCACGGCTAGATCTGCATCATTCAGCAGCACGGTCTGTTTGGAGAACGCACTGAACATAGCATTGAAAGGAAACTGCTGAAGAGTCTGGAAAAGAGTTTGTTTTGGTTCAATAGGGTCATGAATCATTCCTTAGAGAAAGAAAGGAGTATGGAATTCACATACAAATCATACATTTATGATTTGGAACACCAGCCACCACTGATTCATTCATTAGATCAGTGAGATTAGACTGAGGTGTGTTCGGTTAAATCTGTGATCAAGGTCAACGACTGATCTGAGATTCTGAGATATTCATCAGATGTTATAAATATTACCGTGTACAGTGGAAGTATTTTGTTTGGATTGAGCGGTTGCTATGAGCAGCTTTCCTTGTTCGGTTTATTAATCTAACACTGATAACCTCATCCTTTCATCATCAATGGAAACAGTTGAACAGATAATGTGTCTTATCGATAAGTGGGAGCCTTTATGGCTTTAGCTAAAGTGTGCTAACGTTTTTATGGCTGAAAGCTGCCGGGTGTGTTGACAGATGATTATAAAACCTGTTGTTATCAGTTACTGGGCCTCTGAGTATCTATTAGGTGGAAGGATAGTATCGTCCACCTGATGATGTCCATATGCACTGGTGCTCGGTTCTTTTGTCTAAAAGTTGTTGGAACTCCACCCCACTCTGCGTCAGTGATGAACCTAGTGTTTCGATGGCCACATAACATCAGTGTTTTCTGACCTGAGGATTGGACATTAACTATGGTGGACTGCAGGGGGAACCTGTTTTTGGTACCAGCCTGTAACACCAGAGCAGAAGCAGACTCCTTCAATCTTCTGCTTCTGCTTATTCTTCATCTACTCTACAAATTTTAATGAGAAAACATGCAAGTCCTGCATCAGAATGGGTGGAAAAATCAGAGAATACTGCGCTATGGTAGGGCTTAGAGATCTTTTAGGTCACGATCGTAGGTTTGAGGCAGGAGTTTCTCACTTCTGATAACTCCAACAGAATTACAGCTAAACTCTAGATTTTTGACCAGTTTTCTTTAGTTTCTGGAGCCTTAAACTGTGTGTGATGAATTTTGTTGTTGTTGTATCGGACTAGAAACTAATAGATGTCCTGATCTGTTTTTTTTTTTTTTTTTGCTTCTGATCTGATTTTTTTATTTTTTTAAAAAATTTTTTAATGATTGTCCTGCTGGAATTTTATTAGGAATCAAACACATTTTCAGAAGCTGCACCTGCGGTCAATGCAATAACCCTTCTTAATTATTTCTCCTCCAGCAGGAAAACAATGAATTATATAAAATCTGCAAGTGAACAGACTGAAACTGAACACTGTAGAGCAGACAGACCCTACAGCACTGATATAAAAAGATTGAGGAAAAACTCACTAGCCTAGCTACCTGCGCTAACAACATTAACGCAAATCCATAAGTTAGTGCAACGCTCTGTAAACTCCTGTAATTACACTCATAAATGGGACATTTAACACAATTTTTACTGAGAAGAAATGTTTGACGTTTGTTTGATGTTTGACTATTACATGTTTTTTTTTTTTTTTTTTAAGGACACAATTTCACAAATTTGATATGACATATTAAGATCGAGTGCGATGGAAAACTGCACAGCACAATCCTGTGGCATTTGTTCTGAAAATGACAGAAAAGACAAATTTGCCCTTCTGCTCTGTTCTGAGGGAGAGATTGTGAAAAGGATCAAATCTTCATGTGTCACCAAACTTTAGACTTAATAGGGCTCAGTCTGTAAAAATTGGTATTGGAAATTAAAAATAATAATAATAATTCTAGTAAACTTTGCATTGCTCTTAGACTTAGTTTATAAGTAGTACACCATATTTACCACAAACATAGACACATCATTACAATAAAAGCCCTGTGACTTAAAGAACTGAGCAATGAGTTCAATCCATGTGTTCCATTAAACTCGTTAAATCAGAAAATCATTAGTAATGGAAAACAGTGACCGTTATTTTTTTTTTTCATATTCTTCTCTTTCTGCTGTTTCATAAAATTCACATTTTGGATTGTGGTCACATGTGGTGCCATCTGTGACCCAGAAACCTGTGTTTGAAGGCCACCCAAAGCCACATTCAGCCTCTGTCACACTTGTCTGGTTGGTGTCTGAGGTTTTAATACAAACCATGAGGCTTGAAACTTCTGATGAAATTTGCTAGCTAATTATTTCTCCATTTGCACTGCATATCTATTTATAGTTTCATAATTACTGCGGATATATAATGAGATTATGTGCAGAATGTCAGAGGGAATAAAGGCCAAAGCTGAAGCAGCTGAGGTTCCGTTGGTGGGTACGAGGCTGTCGGAGCAGTTTGTTCTGTCTCTAAAACCACCTGTTTCTGCTGCAGCCTCAGGTGGTGTCATTAAACACTCAGTCCCACAGGACGGGTGGGTTTGGGTGTCTGTGGACGTGGTGGAAGGGACAGATTCCCATGGTCATGTTTGATGAGTGGACACAACCAAGTCGGGGCAGAAAAAGACAGAAGAAAAATGCCCATGTTGGTTGATCTTGAGTATTAAAATAGTAGGTAATGGTAAGAAGGTAATGGTTGATGTAACAGCTTGATGCAACAGGTTTCACAATATATTTTTACTTTAGTTTTTTCACTTTTATGTCAGGTCCCAAAAAAAGGTTTCCTCTATCTAATCTTTCTTAAGTGATTCATCACCATATATCTAATATATTATCCTCTATATTTTGTGTTTGATCAGTATAAATGAGATATTTTCCTATATTTAATTTTCTGATCATGATGTTCATAAAACTTTAGATTACAGTTGAGGATAATTATATCAAAAACAGACAAAACTGAAGAAAAATGAGTTTTCAGTGAAATCTAATATTAACTGAACATAATTCCAGTGTTTCCATCCACTGCCATTGATCCAACTCCATGGGTTTTACTGGTGAATGAATGTTGTAGAAGATGACAGTGTTTCCACGGTAACTACAGAGCCTCTGAATGTCCAAATGGGTCATATCTGATGACTATGAAAAGATGAAGAACTGTATTTTACACCAATTATCTACATGCATTGATAGGTTTAGTGGATCAGCAGGTTTTAAACAGTTTCGATCAGTAGATGTTTTTTTCTCTGTGGTGGGTCTTTAAGGGTTAAGAAATGTTCTTTGCGGTGGACAGCATTTTTTTTTTTAAAACTGTGAAACTCCTGTCCACTAAAGAGGACAAAAATGCTTTGCTGGGTCTTGGGAGGTTAAAGGTTGTTTTTTGGTCCTAAGTGGAACACCAGTGGTGTTTGGTGCAGACTGGTGGGAGCAGTAGTAGAATGCAGTTCAGTGTCAGTTTTGTGTTGTATGAGAACCTGTGTGCCTCCTGTCGTCCCTACAAAGCTCTGTGAGAAGCAGGAGGTGGTGGTGCTGCCCCCCCCCCGTCACCCACACATTAGTGCTAATTGGTCTTGTCAGTAGGATGCTAGCGTTTTAACGTGGCGGTAAGTGTCAGTGGGACGGCCCACGGACGCTTTTACGGTGGCACTTATCTGGGAGCTTCACAGGAGATTCTCTGTCTCGCTGCAGGTGTGGAAACCTTTCAACTCGCACAGCTCCAGATGGCACGACACTTTTACAGCTTTGTGTGACTTTCTTTGTCCCACAGCTGTTGAAAGGGAGTCTGGTGGAAGATGCATTCTCTAAGGCTACGTTCACACAGCAGGTCTTATGCACAATTTGGATTTTTTGGTGAAATCTGATTTAGTTTCTGTGCTTGTTCATATTACTCATCAAATGCAACTTCTATCAGTTTGGAGTCTCAACTGAATGGGACCGACATGATTAAGGAGGTCCTGATGTAATATGTGACCACGCAGACACTCACTGTTTACAAACATATTTTTTCCTCCACTCCTTCTCGTGGGACACAGAACTGTGATGTTTGTCACATTTCAATGACGTAAAAGTTGGATAAATGTGACCTGGCCATGCAAAACTGAAATATCATCGTAAAATATCAGATACAAATTGGATTTAGAAGCACATATGAAGTGGTCTGGGTCAGATTAGGGCTGTTCAGACTGGAACAGATCAGATACAGGTCACAAAAAAGTCTGATTTCACATTTACCTGCATCTGAACAGAGACTATTTGTCAAGTTATCCATCAGAAATGTCCTAAAGCGTGACAGACAATCTGCGGAAACAGAGACATTTCTTCATGCTTCTGGGAATGCAAAAAAATAATGATGTCTTCTCACAGATTGGGAGTTCTAGTAGCTTGTTCTCGATGCAACACCAAACATTTTTTTCTTGTGCGGCGTCTGAAACCTGTTGTGTGATTGACAGACAATAACACCAGGTCAGATACAAATCATGTACTGCACGGGTGTCCAAACATGTGGTCCAAATCCACCTCATCAAAGGTTCCAATCTGACCTCCCCCGATGAATTGGCTAAGTGAAAAAATTCCTCTGAAGACATTAACAGTGGTGTCGAACTGGTTTTAGTTCAGGTTCCACATCCAGACCAATATGATCTAAAGTAAAATAACAGCATACTAAACTACAAATAATGACTCCAAATGTTTTTCTTGGTTTAATGTGAAAAAAAATATTACATTATGCTTCTAAATAGTGACAAGTCCACAATGTTTTTTTGTTTTAGTGTAAAAAAATAACATTAAATCATGAGTATCAAAGTATTTTAATGTTTCAGTTCTCTGAAAGATAGGGTGTAAGAGCGAAAGTTGAAGCACTGTAAAAAAAAAAAAAAAAATACACAACTTAATATAGAAACTTTAAAGGCCTTATCAGACTGTTAGTATCTGAAACCTAGAGCGGTATTTATGAAACTGTACTTCAGAGCAGATGATGTCATGGTCGAAGTGGAAACAGTGTTGTGCGTTGTGTTGCAGTGTTTGTGTGCAGTTACATTATAGAAGTACAGAATGAACAGCTGGTGTCTGCCAGTCAACGCCAACTGGACATCATGATCACATGGCTGCCGTGTTTTTGATTATTTACAGAACCAGGTGACTCAGAGGACACAGCTCTGATGGAGACGCTGCATCTGAGCGGAACACTCACAGAACCATACATTCAAAGAAACAACTTCAGGAAAACGTTTTCAGCAAATGAACAGTTTCCATTCCACAGTGTGTTCAGTTGGATGCTAATGTTCAGGCCTTTTCTCCACGGCACCAACAACCAAGGTTCATGCTTAGATTTATTAGATTTAAATTTGAGTATCAACACCTGGTCTATGTGTGTAGAAGGAAGCTTTGCAAAGAGCATTACCTTTGTATCGTCACTGTCGTATTCCATAGTTGGAAAATTGACCATAAAACGCAAGTGGTCCCATTAATGAGAAAAATAAACAGAAATGTATAGAAAATACTTTTTTGAGGGTCATTATGTGGGTTTAAGCTACATTTAAAGTACAAAATGTTTCTTTTCATTGGAACGATCAGTTTCAGATTTGTTGATAATTTCATCAACATCAAGGTTAATATCTATATTTATAAGCAACAGTAGGA
The DNA here is from genome assembly GCA_029822895.1 of Maxillicosta whitleyi. Taxonomy (NCBI): domain Eukaryota; kingdom Metazoa; phylum Chordata; class Actinopteri; order Perciformes; family Neosebastidae; genus Maxillicosta; species Maxillicosta whitleyi. The sequence goes on along the minus strand of JAPSES010074872.1, from coordinate 19,571 downwards.
TGGAAGCTATATTATTAAAGGGAAGTAGACTCTCTGTGTGTGTGTGTCTGGAGCATCACACTAAATCCGTTCACAGTTGACTACTGCACTTTGTCAAACTTATGGATTTTTGGTCAGTGAACAGACTACTGAAAATGGACAGTTAATAGGACCAATATTTGGGAGATATTAGTAATTTTGGAATGCAGCAGCCTTACAAACACGTTGCTATGCCCACGACGATTGACAGGAAGCACAGTACCATGCTGCATGATGGGAAATATTAAAAAAACAAACAAAAAAAACAGGAATTAAGCATTTACTAATTTTAGATATCAGTATTAATATATTAATTGTTGAAGAATAATTTACCAAGCAATTTTTATGAATGTCTTTTCCCAAAAGTCGGCTCTGCCCAGCATCAAAACTACCACATCTAGAACACCCTACGCACCAGTTCACCAGCCAACAGGCCATGATCTACTGTGAAGGTGCTGTGTTGGCGTTGTCATCTTCATCATCGTAATCTTTGCGTCTTCAAAGTGTCTTCTCCAAAACTATTGGTTGGATTAATTATAAATAAAATAAATAAACTGTATCGTCTGCAAAGTTTGTTCACAATTTTGACAAATTTAGATTTTTTAATTTTTAGTATTTTTCAAATGGCCTTTACTTATAATGGTTCATGTTTTCATGGTTATATCAGTCTAGTTCTTATTGATCACTGATAGAAATCAAATATGGACTGTGACTGAATTAGTTGAGTTGTAGTGAAAGTCCCGCCCACTTCTATTAGAAATTAGGGGAGGTGCCTATTGTCAGAGAAGTTCTAGGGTTAGATTTTGCCAACTAAATCCAATTTAACTTTCTGATTAAAGGGTGTTCTGACAATAAGGTGGACACCAGGAAACAGATCTGCTGCATCCAGACCACAGGATTTGAACAGAACAGAACCTAAGGAAAAGGAAGGAAAAGATGCAAGAGTTTTAAGTTTATCTTGTTATTTCTGTAGGCAGCAGCGGTCCACACCACTCCTTACCCCATAGTATTATAAGTAGGATGTAAACCGGCCCAGCCCTGGGTAGTTATCATAATTATGTCAGTAGTTTGTCACTAACTCACATAGTCGCTCTTTGAACAGATCCTCTACTTCCACGGTCCTGCTGGTATTCTACGTCTGGTTTTGTATCCACCAGCACCTGGAAAAAGGACAAAACTCCACATGCAGAATATGGACAGCACAACACAGAAACGCTGCATCCATATCCGTCTGTGTCTTTACTCTTACTTACTTTACTATTACTTTTGTCACTGTTGTTTATTTAGTTAAATCTCCACGCTGACATTACTCCTCTGTACCTGCTGCACTTGAATGTCACACTGCTGTAAGTGCTATGGGTGCGGTTGTATCTGAGGATTTTTACGAGTGCGTGTACAAGTACTCACGCTCAGTATCAAACCCAATACCGACACCGGTATCGGGTATCTGTGCGTCCTTAGCAGTAGCAGACGGTCGGTGTATTTCAGGCACATCTCCTGTCATTGTAAACCTGCGTCCATGTGATGTCTGTGTTTTTCCTGAAGGACACTGGGTATTCTTTTGTGCCTGACATGTTTGTGAGCAGCTTGTGAAAAATGAACTTTGTATAAGCTGCTAAAAGTAGCGCTGCAGAATGTGAGGCACTTCAGGCCTCGGAGTGCTGCAGGGTCTGTTTTCTTTCACGTGTTTATCACAGCCATGAAACAAAGCAATCAGCCTAAAAATACTGCAATGTACAGGTCGCTTTAAGTGGAGGGAAATGAACGGCAGACGTGTTGCTTATGGCTGAGTAGGCCTCGTATCAACAACAGTCTGAGTATGTTGTGTATGTGTGATGGCGGTGTGGCCCCCATGATAATGGAACAAAGCCTGATGAGCTGCTTGGAGCTCAGACAGCTGGACTACCAACGCAGTCTGTAGAAGGTGGTGTTGGAGCGCTTACACTGTTACACCACCGTGGAGGCTGCTGAACATCCAAATATCCTCAGATTGCTGCTGCTCTGCCAAGTTCAGCAAATAAAGTCCATGAAAAGGATGGTTCGGGTTATAAACGGTGTTGTGCAAGTTATTTCCAAACTGTAATCCATTACAGATTACTTGTTACTGTCATTTAAAAGTATAATTCATTGATTTACAGTGTTATTGTCTCAGAGCTGTAATGTGTTACATGACTCCTGAATTATGTTGGACTTTCATACAGACTCTCATCATAAATGGTGCATGTGCACAGTAGAACCCAACTCCAGCCAAAGTCAAATATTTATATTATATTAGTTATGTTTTGTTTTTTTTACTCATAATTTCACAAAAAATAATGTACTTTTATGAGATAAAAGTCATAATGTTTTGAAAATGTATTTACAATAGTTTGGTTACAGGGAACACAACAAGCTAAGCAGCAACTTTCACTTCTGTTGGACTGGGCGGGGCTAATAGGCTCATTATTTGACTCTATTTGGCTCAGTATTTGGTGGGCGGGGCTAATAGTCTCAGTAATTTTCTGCCCGTAAACCGCACATGGAAGGATAACCACAAAAAATGTTCCAAGTTCTCCATTATGTGATGAGTGGGTACGACTTTACTTTTGTAAATTATGATATTTTTCCATTTTTTAAAAAAATATATTATTTTTGTAATATTATGACTTTAGTTTTGAAATATGATGACTTTAATCCTGTAAAACTATGACATTATGTTTGTTAAATGATGTGTTTTTTTGTTTTTTAAACTACACCTTTTATCCTCATAATATTACAGCTTTGTTCTTGAAATATTCCGACCTTATTCTTCTTCTTATCTCAGTATATTCCGACCTAATTCTCTTAGTGTTCATTGTGCTCACGCACGCAGATTACACATATTTTCTTTTCTTAGTAAGGCCTTTATTTCGCTGAGCTGCAGACCATATATTAGGACTTTATTTTAATATGTCCTGTTTATTAAGTACAAATGGACACTTACTTTGAAACCTTGATTCGATTCACTCCATTTTGTGATACTAAAACCACTTCAATGCAACACTTCTCTAACCATTCCAACATGGAATCCCTCTGGTGTTTCAGTATGTAGAAACCATTTAATGCATGTATAACATAGTTTCCATTGTATAAGCAGTGACTTCCTGAAGCACTTATACATTTTTTTTTTGCAAATAACAGGTTGGCTGACACTGGACAGTAACACCAGATGGAGAATCTACAAAAATAACTCATGAAAATGGATGAATTTATTAAAGTGTTTCTGGAACTTATCTACCACTTAAGCCTTAAATCCTCCTGAGACCCGGGAAAATAAAAGTGTTGGCTTGTTTCCATGAAATAATATTTTTTTTCAGATACATTTTTTCTTTACTCTTTAATGGGTTGTTCTTGTTGTGCATGCATGTGTACGTATTTTCTTTTTAAGTAAAGCTGTGGATCTCTTGTCCCCTACAGAGGTCAACAATGCACTGCTGGGTCTCTGGGGGATATAATAGATGCCCTAAATTCTTTTTTAATTTGTTTTTTTTGTGTTTTTGGACAGGTCTTCATGTTCAGCAGCTCTTATTAGAGACTCAGCTTTTAACTGAAAACTGAGGAAATTCCGTATTCATTATGTAGAGTGCATGTAATTCATCAGTCTGTCCATTGAACAGTTTTGTTTTTGCTATTGAATGAATGAATGGTATCTATAGAGCAGTGGACTGGCCATACAACAGAGAGGAAACCAACTCTGATCCCAGGTCAGCAGTTTGTTAAAGTCCAGAACAAGCGTGGGACGTGTCACACTGACACCCAACTGATTCCTGGATTGTTTCAGAAAGAAGCTGAGAAGCATTGTTCTTGTTTTGGATAAGAAGAGAAGGATTGTGGGACACTGATGCCCCCTCCCTCTCCTGTCAATCACATTTCTGTCTCAGTGAGGAAAGCCTGAATCACAGGATTTAGTTGCTTTGTGCTTTAGCATCACAATCACAACCCTGAGGGATCTGACGCTGTGGGGGAGGGGCTATGTGCATTGATCTCTGGAAGGAGACACGTGGAAAACATGATCAGAATGTGGGGATTTCACATAAAACCATGGTATAGATTAAGCCTGCACGTTATTGGAAAAACCTGACATTGCGATTTTTTTTTTTACCCCTGCGATATATATATTGCAATATGAAAAATGACTCTGGAGGATATAATATGTGTGTGGTGCCGACGTGAATGGTCGACCTAATTAGTTGTGTTTCATGTTGTTGTGGCAACAGGTGGAATGCACTGACACAGAACACGTTTCAGTTTCATCTGTCTGTAGCTGAAATAATTGCAGATCATTCATTTTCCGTCATTTTCTCTTGTTCTTTGCTCATTTTTCAATGTAATTACCAGTGACTCACTCCATGTATAGGGGGCGTGGTCTGCTTTGGCAAACTGATTAAGAACATTTGTGATTGGTGGATTGCTGTATGCAGTGTATGTCAGGTTGTGCCCCAGGTTCAAGGTTACTTTATTTATACCTGTAGGTAGATTTGTTCTGTTGACGTTTTGTTTTGCAGCCTTGGCATTACAACAAAACAACAAAACACACATTGAACGATCGAGTTTCAAGACAAAAAAAAAAGTGCTCAGTGCTCCACCATTCATCAGTACAGCAGCATGATTAAGTAATAAGGTAAAATAAATAAATACGATTAAATAAATAAAGACAAGATGCAATAAAACGCAACAAAAAACTCAGTCTCTGGGATAAAAACCAGTATAAGAACATAGAATTTATAAATTAGAAGTCACAATAATAATAAATGGAGCAAAGAAATAGGATAAATAACGTAAGTGAACTTGGATGAGAACATAAACTCATTTGCCTACTACATTGCAGGATCTGCGATGCAACAATTGTGCACACGTACATTGCAATGACGATGCTCAAACGATAAATTGTGCAGCTTTTGTATAGAGGTGATGAGTAGATTGTGTTATACATGTTCATATTTTTTGGGATCGTGTTTGTATTTGTTTGTAATAATGACACTGTACTGTTTTTATCTGGGAGATTGGAGAACACAGTCACATGAAAAAACACTCAGAGCCACAAACTGCAGCGTTACCAGATGGGAAATGACAAATTATCGTACCAGAGGCTTAAAATTATTGTATTTTGAGAAAAAACATACCCGATTTGACGTTGCTCAGGACCATGTGTTTGAGTAAAACATGATTCCGGTCCATGTATAGTCTGTGTTGTAATGCAGTTGGACTTTTACATAAACTAACACTGTTGGATAAAAGCTGCTACTGTTGGAACAGCGCCCCCACCTGTGGAGGAGGATGAGCCCAGAATATCAGTCACATTGTTGAACCATCGTCTGAATCATCGTGGATAAAGGTCGTGTATCATCCATAGTTTGAGACTTAATCTGTTTATACATTAATAATAAACATCAGCTGATCCAACAGTTTGAGCTGCTGAAACCTTAAACCTTTAGAAGCCGAAATCACAACCGTGTGTCCCTTAAATAACATTTCACCTGAGCTGCTGAAACTTTAACAAACTGCTCTGATCAGCCACTTTTTGGGGAGTTTCATTTGCTCATCTCTGGTTTAGGCTTCCTCATTTGAGAACTGGACGTGCTGTGGATATTAAGAATCTGAAGTGACTTGGCTGATATCTGCACATTTTTTTTATGATGTGACTATTTATTTATCTTTCAATTTTCGTGGCCATTATCACAGTTCATTTGTGTACTTCCCTATCAGGTCTTTGTGTTGGGGGGAGTGTGTAGTTCCGTGTTCTGTCATTTTATTGTGGTGGCGTCTGGTGGTGCTGTTTCTGTGCATGTGTTTATGTGTTTATGAGGCCTGCTGCACCAAATTTCCTTTCAAAGGATAACTAAAGTTGAAGTTGAAAATCAGTCCAGAACTGACACAAACATACATAAAGTAGTGCAACAACGTTTTTTTTTGTTAGTTTTTTTTATATTTACGTGCAATAACACACTCGCTGCTGTCTGTCCCATAGAAGAACATGACGACGCATTCTTTGTTTGGAACTATTGAGGCTTATATGATCACAGCAGCGGTGACATCAAAGCGTGTCGTAACTCTCTCTCTGTATAGCTCTGGATTGGAGGGTTAAGGCCCTTTTAAAGCTGCCACCTCTCATGGAGGAAGTGGGCTTCGACAGTTTGCCTGGGTCTGATCCTGGTGAAGGACATGAGGCTGTAATCTGACCAAACACCTTCTCCTGCCAAGTGAACAGCCTGGCATGGCATGGCTGGCATAGTTCAGCCCTCGCACGCACGCACGCACACACACACACACACACGCACACACACACACACCAGTGAACCTAACACTAACCTGACTTTAACCCCATTTCAACAGGTCTTACATCTACTCCCTTTTTATTATTTAATTTGAATGACACTTTATACTTTATGTTTATAAATGATGGGCAACAGACTGTTGTCGTCGCCCCCCACCCCTTCTTTTTTTTTTTTGTTTTCTGTGGTTTCTCACTTTAGTGCAACACATTTTATGTTTTATGACCAAATACCTCCTCACCAGACATCGCACATACAGTAATGTTTTGTTTTTTCAGCTCCTCTGTGTGCAGAAAGGCTGTGTGTCAGTAGAATCTGAATGTGAAATGAATTTTACTCAGGCTCCGTTCACACAACAGGTCTTATGCACAATTCAGATCTTTTTGGTGGAATCAGATTTTTTTGTGTGTTTGTTCATTATGCGTCATACGACTTCTATCACTTTTGAGTATGAACTGAATGCGACCCTGAAGTGACCCACATGCACTAAAGAGGTCCTGACAGAATACGTGAAAATACTCCTGGGACGCAGTATCGTCTGTATCCATCTGTCGCATATCAATGATGTAAAGGTCAGATAAATGTGACCTGGCCGTTCAGACTAAAGGCACATTGGAAAATATCAGATATGAATCAGATTTAGGATCACATATGAAAGTGGTCTGGGTCAGATTAGGGCTGTTCAGACTGTTTTTAACAGATCTGATGCAGGTCACATATGGATACAAAAATGTGATTTGGGTCACATTTACCTGCATCTGAATGAAGCTGTAACATCATAGTATGAATTAAAACCAGCCACTCTGAAACTGTTTTTTATGTTCAGTTAAAGTTCAAGTGTCAGTGTCCAAGAACGTTCAATCTTCACTGTTCAAATTTACAAATTAACAGTGTCTGGATGCTGATGTTACTGAATTATTCTGACAATTATCTAGAATATTCAACAGGTTTTATGTTTTTATACGTTAATGGACCACAAAGTCTCCTATGAGTATGAGTAGAGTAGTATTTACAGATTTACAGAATTCTGTCTTCACACGACGGACACAAATCTGCTTTAACCCCACATTTCTAAAAGTGTGGCGTCACCATGTGGCTCTATTTATGGACGTGTCACGGTACTGGCAGAGCTTAGCTGTACTGCTGCCGGGGTGATGGAAATAGAGATACGGTCAGGACAGGAATCTGACAGTGTGACTTGTATTTTTTTGTTTTTGTTTTGCTGTAACGCACAAATCATGGTCACGGTGGAGGATGTGGATCTGTGGGTGCAGACGACTCCCATCAGTCTGATCCGATGACACACGCTCAGCTGCAGATAAGAGTGTGTCTGGTTTTACAACAGTTGAAAGCCTGGTTTGTACCGTAAAACTAACCACGACCCGATCTGCTGCTGTCTCTTATCATAAACTAGTTTGGGTTGCTTTGTTCTGTTCCCAGAGGAAAAACAAGACGAATAGAATAGAATAGAATAGAATAGAATAGAATAGAATACTTGGGGAATATCAGACACTTTATTTTTATGGCAACATTTTCCTTTTATTCCAAATGTTTCAACACAAGTATATGTTCTTTCTTCTCTACATTTTTCAAAACAGGCTCTTTATGTTTGTTTTAACCTTCTGAGACCCAGGAATATACAAGTTTTGCCTTTTTTAAATTAAATAATTGCCTATGTTGAAAATATCAACATGCAACAGTTTTTTTCAGATGCAGTTTTTAAAATTTTTATGGAATGTCCTTTGCAGAGGACAGTTTTTATTTTATTTTTTGTATAAAGCTGTGAGAAGTTCATGTATTTTAAGAGAAATGATCAACTCTTTTTAATCAAACATCATGGCTGGGTTTCCTGATTCAGCCTGAAATGATGATGAACGATTTGAAAGAAGCAAGAAGAAAAATAATAACAGGAGAAAAATTACTTAAAAGCCATATTGAGGCAAAGTGTTTGTAAAAAGATTTTTAGTAAGACAAAACAGTGTAAATAAGGTAACAACATAAAAATAGCCTAAGACTAAAAAGGGTAAATATCATGTGAAAATGTGCAACAAGATAAAACTGATATAAAAATCATGTAAGAAAAGTGTCAGAATGTTTCCAGATCTCTTTCAGCTCTGTGTGTTTTTTCACTTCTGCTTATCAACCCCATCATAAATGTCCAAAACTCCTAAAATGGCCTGTTTTGCTTGTGTTTATACAGTAGTAAATACGGAGCTGCACCTTTCCTCCGATCCTTATCTTGGTCTCTGACCTGAGGTGGAAAACACAAACAGTCTAGTCATGTGAGTGAATGTGGACCGTGCAGTCTGACAGAGGCCGCTCTACTGTCCTTTTACTGAGGGGTGGGTGGAGGGGCCTGGGCTCAGATTCAGTTCCATCTAATTTCACCTGGCTGAAGTGGCCATCATGCTTTTCTGTGCAGCGGCAGAAATGGGCGTCAGACTCTGAATGACTGCATTTCCTCCATCCCATTCACATAAACATGCAGCGACTGAGCCAGAGTGAAATCCAATCCAGAGGAAAAGATCTGATTCACAAGTGTCTCCTGCTGATGCCCTTTACAGGAGGAAGCCATTTTGTTTCTGATACGTTTAAACCATGTACAGTACAGTGGTTCAGTGAAGGACATTTTAACCCTTAAAGACCCAAAGCTCCACCTTCAACCTAAACCATCTACTGGTATAAACTGTTTAATACCCGATGATTCACTAAGTCTATCAATACATGTAAATAATTAGTGTAAAATACAGTTCTTTATCTTTTCATGGTCATCAGATATGATGCATTTGGACGTTCAGAGGCTCTGTAGTTGCCATGGAAACACCGTCATCTTCTACAACATTGATTCAGCAGTAAAACCTATGGAGTTGGATCAGTGACAGTGGATGGAAACACTGGGTTTATGTTCAGTTAAAGCAGCGTCTGTTTTTGATTCCAGATGTTTGCGTCCAACTCCAGTCATATCCTAATTAACTCTACTCTGAGTCACCTCCCTCTCTGTGAACGTATTCGTACATGACTCCATCATTAACACAATCCACCTGTTTACAGAACAAACCCAAGCGGCCTGTTTAGGCCTGTTTGGAAATATCGTTGCGAAGTGCATTGTGGGAATCGTGACCAAGCGGAAGCAGTTTCTCACAGATTTGGGATGAAAATGAACCAGATGTCTCCATGGTAACCTTCTCCAGTCCACCAGGGTTATTTTCTAGAATGAGTCCCGTCGGTGGATGGAGGTAAAGGCTACATTTGGGTTCAAAACTCACCAAAAGACAAACAGCTGCTGCACAGAACTCACATTCCCACAATGCACTGTGAGGGAAGTGATTCAGGTGCAGAAGCACAGACAGACTAATGGATTAGATATAATTAGGATCCGAATGGGGTTGGACACATTAGAACAAACATTTGTGATGAAAGTCAGATGCTGCTTTAATGATATATTTGCTGAAAAAGTCACATTTTCTTTAGCTTTGATATAATAACCTCTGTATTTAGTCTGAGTTTTCATGAACATCTGAATTAAAAATTGAACAGTACATGATTTACAGTGAAAAAAGCTAAATACTGAGCATAATATTATTAGATGTCGACAGATTATTTGACCATGCTCAGAAATTGGCTAATTTTCACGTGTTTGGCCATGACCTGTCAGCAGAAAGTGACCAATTTTGAGCGCAAGTCAAATTCCTGTCAGACCCAGGGTCAGTTCCTGCTCATTTGAAGGGGGCAGGATGTTTGTTTAAGGGGGCATTGTCCACTGTTGCCCCCTCCCCGGCCAGAACTATGATTTTGACATTTATAAAATATTTTTATGCTCTGTACCATGTATGATCAATAATTCTGAAATCCCATAATGTACGATAAGTTGACCCCTTCATTACATGACTAAATTAATTAATGACCAAACACTAATAGGACACGGATCCTTCCATTGTGCTGCACCTGTTTTTATACATGGGTAATATGTACAGCCTCTGATCATGCGTTAGTAAAGCAGATGGTCTGAGCCATGTCAGAATAAAAAGTGGATGTGTATGATCATTTTTGTTCAAATATGATCATTTTCAGCTTCTGGTACGATACCAGAGTCACTAAAAACCAGGCGTTTCAGTCAATGCACCTGTTTTCAGACAGAAAACACTGTTTTGCACGCTTTTCTTCTAATTTTAAAATCAATGTTCTAATGGGAACGCTATATTGCAATGTCTTATGAGTTGTGTTTGGAAAAAAAATGAGATTGGTATCAGCCAAAAGTGGTATCGGCTGTCCAAACACCCTGCAAGTCAGATATCGGGATCGGCCCCAAACATTGCAATCAGTGCAAGTCTAAATATTAATAAATGGTGATCAGTTATTTAAAGGTTAAAGAGAGCAATTCATTTGAGAACTGGCACAAACCTACCTCTGGGTCTTTTTGGGTTAATATCTGAGGTGTGTTCATTGATTTTTGGATTCTGAACGTTCACACATGTACGGTCTGAGTGTCAAGTTGGCCTTTTTAAAAAATTCAGCCCTGGTATCATTGCCAGATGTCTTCACAAACACATTTCTTGGCTGTGAACACTTTCCAAACAAGATGCGAACATGTTGAGGTGAGCTGGTGTGTGTGTGTGTGTGTGTGTGTGCGTGTGTGTGTGTGTGTTGTGTTTGAGCAGGAACAGAGGGAAGTGAAGGTATCAGGTGGCTGAAAGCCCACTACAACATTTGTATGAGGAAAGCAGATGGTGTCTTTTCCTCTCTTTCACCTACAGCCCTGCACATGTAGAAAATAAGAACCACTCAAAAAATCTGTCCTCAAAAACTCACCTTAGGAAAATTTGATCTGAAGCAACAAAAGGTGAAAAAACCACAGGACCACACTAGTTATGCACAAATAAATCCAATAAATTTCCCTATTTTGCACCTTTTATATATCAACTCTATGAAATCTTACAGGCAAATATTGTACTTCTTATTCTGCTTCACATTCATGATCAGAAAATAAAGAAACATATCAATTAACATTTTATTTAAGTAAAATTATATGCCCTCCCACTTTAAGATACTGTTACATAAATGTATTTTTTTTTTAAATAGTACAAACAATTAAGTGTTGTTAACGCTTCCATTACTTTTTGGGATATTTTACAAGACATGACTATACAGAGCCACATAATATAGACAAAAATCCAATCATGATAAATCACTTCATATCACCAAATAGTTGAGAAAACATGTAAATCACACATAAAAACGTCAAAAACACAACAGAGACATGGTTTAACTTTCAAATGAGACACACAATGTAACTATTTCATGATCTAGTTTGGTGTTTTGAACCCAAACGCAGAGTCAGTTTGATGTTTTTTTCTTGAAAAACCAAAGAGCTGCCAAAGAACTACTGATACTCTGATACTGTTTATAACCACTTTATAATCACTGGTATATTTGTCCTCTTTATTGCCCTCAATATGATGATCAAAGCCCAGGACATGCTCCATCCACATTAATAATGATATTTTTCAAAATGAACATTACCCTCATTGCATAATGGCCTAAGTCTTATTTTTAGTCCAGTTGTGATATCTGTGCAACTTTACTCATCCAACACTACTGATTAGTTTTTATACATTTATATAGACATATAGATACCAGGAACATTGTGCATCTTACGTTTTTCTCCAACCCATTTCTCGGACACCGTTAACCAGATTTTTTCTAATTTCACAAGCATGTTCTTCATGTGTGTTTTACTCTCAATTTTTGCTTTAAAAACATTTTTTTTTACACATTTTAAAAGGTTTTTAAAAATATGGAAAGTCAAAGGTACAGTTTGTAAGACTTTTACAGTATTCTTTCCAATAATCAATGTAACTATTGATTATAAATCAATAAAATAGTGCTCAATCAGTCAAAAAGAGCAATTTGTTTGATTACATTTAACCTAGATAAATATCCATAGCGTGGGTACTGCTAGCTTGGCACCTCCATTACTGAATGTTTTTATTTTTCAGCACTTTTCTTCACTTATTGCTCGATCGAAGTGATGACAGAGAAATTGAGGTGCTTGTGAAAACGAAGTGTTTGAAAATCGTGAAAGATACATCCAAAGTTTTTCATCCCAAAGTGCCAGCTGTTAATTAAGTGTAACACCAGAAGACAGAAACCAGGCTGTCTTTGCATTGATCCAGGTATTTACTGCCACCTAAGGGAGGGGAGTTGCACATTGTACCGTTAAGACTCAAAATGAGTCCCTGGGTAGGCGGGGTATCAGTGAGCAGGAGGACAAAAGTGTTGTGTGACTGGGTGGGGCTATTAGTAAGCTCCGCCTACCTTTTTACTTGTACATCATTGGATATGATCTGATTTCGACGCTCACCTAAAAATGCATTCCAGCGGAGTTTTTAAAAATATTTGATTTGTGTGTTTGGTGGAAAGTGAAGATATTAGAAAGCGTTTGTATGTGTATACAGATGCATGTTGTTGTGTTGTGTAATGAACGTGCATTTGAAACGTACAGGTCATAGGTTATCATGAGCCCAGGAGAACAGCTGATTTCAACAGAATGAAATCACACGACAGTATCAGGACATGTGGACGCATCTGTAAAAAGTCCACTTCTGTTTGGTGTGTCTGTATTTGTAGCTGAACAGACTCCCACGGTGCCCTTGTAAACAGAGTTTTGGTCTAATGTGTGCAGCTGACATGGGATGCAGGGGGGGTCGGTGCAATAGCAGTGGAGGGTCCCAGGGTTGGTGAGTCAGTTATTTAAGGAGTCCCCCAAGTTCACCTTGACATGTGCGCTGACAGGAAGAGAGCACGGCAGATCCCCTTTCTTCACCGTGATAAGTTTACAGAGCAGCTGCCAGAGTGTGGCCAAACGGGGAGGAATGTGGCAGCAAAAGGCAGCGCCGGTAAACAGACAGGAGGAGATTTAAGCAGAGTTCTAAAGACAAAAGAAAAAAAGATGAGGAGGGAGGGAAGGATTCAGACAGAGGAGCAGATGGAATGGGACAAGGTGAAATATGACTGCTTTTTAATTGCACAAACTGCTTTTTTTTAAAAATCTCACCTGTTGATATGTCATGATCTGTTGTAAAGGCACTGTCTTCATTAGCAACTTCTTAGCAAAATGTTCTCTGACAAATCTACTGATTGGATTAATTAAAACATATATATATTTAGCTTCTTTAGGATAATGTTTACAAAGTTTGTTGAGTTTTGAGAAATTTATACATTTAGAAAAAAATTTATGAATTTTTGAATTATTCAAAATGTGCCTTTACATATTTTTTGATGGTTTTATACCATGTGAATGGTTACAGATATCAGTATAGTCACTACTGAGCATTGGTAGAAGTCATAATTTCACTTTCATTTAGGTCCATGACTAATGTCTAGAATTTAACAATGTTGTTCTCTAAAACTACTGGTTGGATTCATTTTTTAAAAACTTGTTCTATGGGACATTTTCTGCAAGGTTTGTTCTCAGTTTTGTGAAATTTTGATTTAATAGAAGTCATATATGGACTTTGATTGACTTAGTTCTCCTCCAGTGAAAGTCCCGCCCACTTCTATTGTTAGATTGATGTGCATCCAAACCACAGGACTGGAACATAGACCAGAACCTGAGAACCTCACACATTCAACTGGTTCTGATTCACATAGCCTAGAACATGACTCAAACACACAGGAACATTAGTTTTATTGTATAGAAGGCCTTCATAAGTAACATGCACATATATACTGCACTATGTACAGCATTGTTCTTAAGTATTTTTTTATTCTACTTATATTTCATTGTATTGTTTAAGCACCAAAAACACCCAAAATAAAATTCCTTGTACGTGCAAACTTACTTACCAGAATTTGATCTGAATTTGATGTTACAACAAGAATGCTATTTGAGTTCAGTCAGAAACCTTGAGACCCAACCTGACGCTACCACTAGATGTTGGCAGGACATAGTGGGTTAAGATTTCATATGCGTTCCAAAGTACTTTTCTGTTCTGAATCCTGCAAACAATTCCACAGTGACCCGATGACCTTGAAACAAAGTAATAAAGCTGGATGATCTGAACTCTTTCAACTGGAGATAAACTCTGCTTGTGCTTCTCAAACCTCCCCCTTTGACACTAGTGAAGCGGTGTTCTCACATTTGGATCCAGAGTCATCAATGTTCTCATGGACCTATGATCCCTGGTTCAATAATCTTTAAGTAGAGATGAACCCTCTTGTTGTAAATGTAAATGTAAATGTTATCCTTTCTTTTATTGGAATAAGCCCCCTGGAAAAAGGAAATAAACCTCTGCAAAGCCTCAAATCTGTGCAAAAACCATTTAAGGTGCAAGTTTTCAGTCAAAGACCTTCTTTAAACCTTGTGTTTGTCGACCAAATGCATTTGGGTTAAGTTTTTTCCAGTTTGAGTACATGAATTGGGTCTGACACTGTTTTTCCTTTGATTTTTGGACTAAGTCTTCAAAACACCACGGGCCCAGGGTTCTACCGGAGGATGGTTTACTAGTGTGAGTGGGAGGGAAAAGGGATTATTCACACCAGCCACAAAATTTACTGTTCAGGGTTTAGTAGAGGAAAGTACTGAATCAGATTAATGGTTGAGCTGCATTAAAATATCAAGCAAATTCCAATCTTTCTTTTGTAAAGTTGCAAGTTCTGTCTGTTTTCATCAACTGATTTGCAGCAGCGTTGGTGGTGTGGTGGGTAGGTAGCACTTCTGCCTCACATCTAGTTTGTTAGTTCTGTCCGCGCTTCACGGGTTTCCTCCAGTTTCCCTCGCCACCGAAAACAGGTCAATGTGGGTTAATTCTCCTGTCACTACCTTTGAGCATGACCATGGGACTGATGAAGGTGTGGAGGGGGTCTTCAGGGGTAGCTCAGTGCTCCCAGTGTGTCCCAATATGGCTGCGTACTGATGCTAATTCCTAATGCTAATAAGTGTGGTATAAAGGATAGGTGAAATACAGAAAATTAATTTATGCAAAAGGATAAAAGAATGAGTTAACCTTTAATCTGTGTAATGGTGTTATTTTTGTTTGTTTTATTCATAAGACCTAGGATCCAATTACATAACTTAAATCAAAGGTGTCAAAGATGCGGCCCAAGGTTCACCAAAGAATCTGATCTGGCCCTTGGACTGAATGTTTGAAATGCATAAATTACAGTAAAATGTTCACAGTTTTAGTTCAGGTTCCACATTCAGACCAATTCAGTCTCCAGTGGGCAGGGCCGATAAAATACTATCATAAAAACCTGTAAATACTCAAGTCCACATTTTTCTCTTTGTAAACATAAACATATTCATGTAATTTTACTGTTTTTACACAACAACAAACTATCATTTCACAATACATCAGGGTTCTAGCTAGCGCAATTTAGCCTATTGGCCCCCGATGCAAAAATTTTGACCCGATATGCTAAATTTTTACCTGAAACGCTAAATTTCAGTACGGCGTATCAGCATTTTGACTGTAATTGTTTGCCCAGATCTAACGCAGGGTCCGACATTAACGGTTGCCCGAAGCACCTACTGAGTGAGTAAATGTCCTGCCGTTGGGTCCCTCTGTGCTGACGTCAGGCCACAGACCTACAGTGATATTCTTTTATACTTAAAACATCGGCGGCAGCTCAGGAGTGAACATCTCCCTGAAAGCCCCGACTTAAATGCTTTCAAGGTCAGCATATACTTTATTAAAAGTCTTTCTACGAAACATTCTGGGCTTCCACGAACTCCCCCATTCAAGTATAACAATGTTTAGCGCCCATACTTTGTCAGCTGTTGTCTGCGCCCAATCAGGAAGACAATTATATGGCGTCAACAGACCATACAGAAGCAAAACTCCTGCTTTTTTTGATCATAGCTTTGAGTCTGACAGTTGAGTTGTAGCACCGCTGCTATGGAATGATGTTGCTGGAGAATAAACACTTGGCTTTCCCTTGATGATAATAAATACAGCAAAGAGAATAAAGATCAGAGGAAAGAGGTTTTAGTTGAAAATGGATGGAAAGTTCCTCTGTTACTGTGCCGATATGTCGCACATGAACAATATATTAACTTTCAGTTCCTGTCAGTGTAAGTTCTTTGACATCATCCTTGTTTCATGTAGAGCTCATGGGTATCTATATTGGACTCCTTCATAAAGGTCATGCAGGCCAGAGGGTTTAACTGGTCCTACAGAAAACCTGTATGAGCAAAAACACTCAAGTGGTGTAAATCACAGCAGTGTTGGATCAGATGAGTGAGAGGAATGCGCACCTTCGTCTCAGCAGACACACCAACGCTGACTCACTTTAACATATATGACATATCGGGAATGGAGAAAGTTGTTTTTATGACACCTGGAAGTGGAATGACTCCCTCCAGATCCAGCAATTACAGTAGTTTGGCCCATACTTTAGCATGAAGACGTACAAAATACAACCCACGATGATGGATTCAAATATCTACATGAGTCAAAGCTGTAAAGGAGACATAAAAATACAAATTCGAGGCCTGGATTAAATCGTCTTTGTAAACAGCTGAATGTAAACCTATGCACAAACCAACATTTGTTTGTGTTGGAGGAACACCGCATGCACCTCAGCTTCATTTTCAAAGTCACATGGTCAGTCTCACAGACAGATAAACTGTTTTCCAGACAGGACTGCGATTCCCACACAGCTCCTCCAGCTCACAAGCTCCTCCAGTAAATATATTGAAGCCATGTTTGACCATTTATGCTGCGGTGTTAAAACAAAACTGTGTAACATTTTTACTTTCATTAAACAGCATTAAATTAGCGTTAAATGGCTTGTGAGGGGCAGAATGGAAGCACCCCCCCCACACACCCATCTCTAGGGATCAATACATCACTTGCAACTTCTGCACCACCATCTCCTTGACCTAGATCTCGTCTCTCATGAGAAACGCCACCGTTTACGGCACTATGACACAAACACAACCCCAGCCAGGTACTGTTGGATAGATATAAGCAGAAACCAGCCACGCCCTCTTTTCACAGGCGTTTACCATAACAGTGCTGGCAAAAAAGAAAGAGCTGGCTGTTGTCAGATGACGAAGAAATAAAAAAGATTGAGTGACCAAATCAGTAGCAAGAGTGTGCTTAAGTCGAGCTTTTGCAGAATGGCAAAAGAAAAAGTAGCACGTAAAACAGATGCAGACTTGGTGTTGTTGTTGTTGTCGTTGTATCGCTGAGATAAATCCTTTAGACTCTATGTATTTCAGTGGATTTGCACAGTCTTGATGTTTAATGTTGGTTGTAGCGGTGTATACTCGTTTATAACCTAATTTTCGGAATAATGCCTGAATACTTGCTAGCTAATGGAGATGTTAGCATACTCACTGGTAATCACGGTTGTTTGTGTCACATAGGTTTGTTTGTTTTCTTCACTAGATCACTGTTTCTCTGTCCCAGGAATGTGTTTTTACTATTAGCCACATCATTTTTATTTCATTTATTTATTTATTTATTTGTTTTAATTATAAACTTCCTGGTCGTCCATACAGATGAGAAGTATCAACACTCATGAATCATATTTTCATTGAAGTAAAATGAGATATTGCAGAAGTTTTCATGAATTCCCTCCAACGTGGTCCTTTGTGGAGTCGACCCTGGGTCTGGCAGCGCTTGGTCATCTTTTGAAGTGGACGGGTCAGGCTTCAGTCTGCTGACAGCTCGGCACTCTGACTGACACAAGCTGTCTAACTATTCTTAGATCCACTTGTTCTTTTTATGGTGAGCTGTGATTGATAAGTGTGTGCTGAAGTTTGGAGAAGTGAGATCTGCAGAAAAGCTTAACCTGTTGTTTGCCTCTGTCTCCTGTGATCTGTGTTCCCAAAATTTGCTGGCAGCAGCGACGCCGACTTTTTATTTTTTCAGCTTTTCAGATGGGCTGTTATAGCATTTGTGACACAGAAAACAAAGAGATGGATGGATGAGCTGGTGTGTGGTGGACCACACCAGAGGCGGCTCTTTAAATGATTGATTGACATGAACATCCTCTGTAAGAACCCGGGTCAAGTCTCCGCCTCTTGGATTCAATTTGAGGTCTTACTGCAGTGTCACATAACGACGCAACCCGACCGCTTCCATCCAGCCTCCTCCACTTCTCACTTCTTGACGGTAAAAAACGCGCCCCTATCGTTCTCAGCTTTTTAGCGTGGCGCTGACTGGTGGAGGACCAAGCACCTCTGGTAAAGCCATAGAGCTGCAGCTGCATTCTTCAACTCACCGCAGGGACCTGACGCACTAACGGCTTTACAAGACAACAAGGAGCAGCAGAAGTAGCTCATATGTGGGAGAACGGAGCATTCCTGGGCTACTGACAGGAATCTGAGGCACTTCAATCCACGTCCAAACTCAAATAACAATGAGTCCTTTGAAGGGTCAGAGCCCACTGTTTTAAATAATAAATACGTTCTAGCACATTGACTGCAAAGAGAAACATGCTTTTAGTTCCATTATAGACCTGCCTTCATTATTATCATTGAGGTCAAACTCCATGAGCAGAGTTTAACTGACAACAAATAACTGTCAAAAAACAATAGTAAGAAATAAAACAATACAAACGGGTTTCACACAAATTTATTAAGTCCATAAGATAACTTTGATTTGGTCTCCATGCTGTATGAGAAGCAAAATTGTAAAAATAATGGTGAAATACTTGACAATATACAATAACACACCTACATAGTGATTTGATAATTGTATTGTAATAATGCTTGTCTCTGTAAGTTATTTTTATATGAGCCATAATACTTCAGATAACCCAACACTTCCAGGAAGAAGAGATTTTGTGTCAACAGCACCGTCCAGGCAAAGTAAACGATGCGTTCAAGTGCTTGTCATACATGCCAGTCCTTTATCAACACTCACAAACACATAAATCACCTGCTGAACTAGATCAGTCAACAGGAAAATTCTCTTGATTGCATTTTTGACTCTGTCGACTAAATGAGCTTTCAGAGTATTTTTAAATCCCTACTTCTGCTAAGTGAATTTCATCCTTGGGGGGGCGCAACCAGACAATTGAAATAACAGCAGGTTATGACAGTTTTCTTCCACCTATAGCCTATATCACTGACACTAACGTTCACCTGAAAACAACTGACGACTGTTTCAGAAGTCGTGACTGTCCCTATGCACTGGGGTGACAAAAACACGGGCGCTCAGTATTTGTGTGTCCAGTGGGTACAGGTTAGAATTTCTGAAAATTTGAAAACTTAACAACCACTGTATAATAGAAGAATAGAAGCAGGAAGTT
>JAPSES010074871.1:0-10147 GCA_029822895.1 Maxillicosta whitleyi | reverse complement strand
CTGTGTGTGCTGTCATGGAGCACATTTGACAATAAAAAACATATCTTTGTCAAGTGCTTGTGTGAGTGAGGTTGGAGCGTGACTTAAATGTTCAGTCCTTGTACATAAATGCTTAAACTCACCACTGTCAAACATTGTCAAATGGCACATTCATGTCCATGATGTATAGGACCGACACCAACGTGTTCACACCTTTCTCTTCTGGAAGCGATCATGTGCACAAGAGAACCCAAGAAGTGTATGGCTTCAGATTGCGCTTCAGATTGTACATCCTTATGAAAGAGCACATATAAAACTACAAGTAAAACTAATATTTCTAGAAACAATAGACCACAACCACTCATGTCACTCCCCACACAATCACTCAGAGGTGTTCTGTGATGGATGTGTAATGTCCCCAAGGTTGTGATTTGTGGATACAAACTGTTGTAGAAATTGAATATCATATTATTCTTTCCTTTTACCCTCATCGTCCTTTTTCTTACCTACAAGACTATAAATGGAATGGCCCCATCATATATTAATGACATCATAGTCCCATACCAACCAAACGGAGCACTACACTGACAAAATGCAGGGCTCTTAGTGGTCCCTAGGGTCTCTAAAAGTACAGTTGGAGCTAGAGCCTTTAGTTACCAAGCCCCTGTTCTGTGGAATCATCTTCCAGTACATGTTAGAGAGGCAGACACAGTCTCTACATTTAAGATTAGGCTTTAGACATTCCTCTTTGATGAAGCCTATGATTATTCCAGGAACAGGATTAACTTAACAGTTGAAGCTACGCTGCCCTAGAAGCCTTAGATGCTGGAGGAAATATGGTGCATGGAACCTCCACCTATTATTAACACATACTCATTTAATTTACTATAATCAGTTCATTACCATTCACATGCTGTCCAACTGTTATTTTTTTAACACTTAAAAAATTATGTCATTATGTAGATACAAACATATGTTAGAGCTGTGAGTTAATTGTAAATTAAACTGGATGCAAGTAAAATAAAACTGCACCGAGCAGAATGCAAGTTAATGCAGCATCATGACATTTTTTTTTGTAAAACAAAGCGCTTGTTTCATGCAGTGATATATGTTAATTTTTGTATATTTCTGTGTAAATGTGAGTAATCTTTCAACATGAACAGTGTCTGATGTTGCAGTCTTTGGAGGGTGACACTGAAACACTTTTCAGAGCAGGTTTTGTGGAAGACGACAGAAACTTTGATCAGTGTTTCCTTTTGTTGTTCAGGTGTATTATTGTGAAAGGATGCATTAGTTAATGGTGACAAAAATATATTTACCATTTTATATTTGATCATGGAATGGAGTTAATGTATATAAGAAAACTCAGAAAATAAACTGACAGTGACAGTATTATGGGAAAGGATGTGTTGATTCAGTGCACAGTTGAACCAGAACACACATGGTTTTTATGTGCTTATATGGTTTTGTGGTCATTTTGCTTCTTCTTTTAACTAAGTATGTTATGTAACCCTTTCCTGCCCTCGTAGTAAACCCAGCAGGATGCAGTGTCATCTGAATCCAAAAGCTTTATTTAGAAAAAAGGAAATCACATAAACAATTGCACAGTTTGACACAACTTCACAAACTTAGCCAATTACACAAAACAAATAAAACCATGATCTTCATAATACGTACGTGATAAGATGAGGTTATATTTAGCGGCAGCTCAACTGTTTTCAGCCTCTTTCCTGTGATTCATCCAGGCTACATTTTGAAGTCCCTGCAGTTTATCCAATTTATTAATTACTTGTTGCGCCTCAGATGATTTTATTTACATTATGGTCCAGGACGTCATGATAATTCAGCATAGTAATAGCAGATTGTTTCCTGATTATCATGATCGATTTAATATAACCACATGGATTTGATCTGGTTGTGGAGAAAAGTGACGTTTGTTCAGAGCCTATTCTGTGCTTTGGAATGATCACTGTTGTAACTGGAGAAACTGCTATAAAGTTTACATTTTTAATTTGAAGTGACGTCTCCAGTGGAGGAATTATGCAAATAGAGCTGAAGTCTTATATCCATTTGTGACTCATGGGAAGTTGGGGGAAAAATATGAATAGTGGACAGTGTCACTAATTGTCTCCATTTACACACGTGATATTTGTCAGTGTGAAGGATAATGTTATGAGACAAAGACAAACATTTAGTTGTTAAACAGCTGATACACACTGATACTGACTTGGTATATTTCACCTTACATTTTGACAGAAAGGTGCGAAAGTATTTAAAGGTTAAAATCACTACAGTTTTGTGATGTTGAAGCTGCACAGACTTCTTAAGCGGCTCAGAACCGGTCTAGAATGGAGATGATGTCACCTGCAACGTTCAGTCAACGGTTTTACCTCAAACTGACTTTTAAAATGACACATCTCATATGTGCAATTGAAAGATGATCAAAAGAATGGCTTGACAATAATATGTGATTTTACAAAGTTCCGTCCAGTGCAGGACAACTGGAGGGGGCGGGGCTTGAACTCTTAACTGTCCTTCGGTGTCGCATCAAATGAATCTATTAGACGAAAATGATGTGCAGATGTTTTCTTGTGTTTTAAGGTATTAATGTAGTTTTTGTAAAAGTACACCGGGTCATTTAATAACAGTTATTAGTGTTCCTTTTGAGTGTAACGCTTTAGAATAAGTCATTATGTAACATATTTGCAGGATGTTGAACTGTAACTTTTACAACTTCCTCTAATGTCTGCTACAGACACTTGTTTCTTCCATCCCCTCCTCCACCTCCGTTCTTTTGTTAAATGTAGTCATTACAGTACTAAACTCTCTCTCTCTCTCTTCTTACACCCAGACCTTCCCCTTCCCGCTCCCGTCGGCCCCCTCTCGGCCCCCACAGCAGCCGGTTCCCAGGCCGCGGTGCTGGGTGGCGGGCAGGTTTTTGTACACGGCCCGGCTATACGGGATGAAGCACAGGCCCAGCTGGAGGTGCCGGGCCAGGCGGCAGTAGGCAGCCAGCGCCAGAACCAGCAGGGGGGTGACCAGGAGGAAGCCCACCACCAGCAGCGCCACGCAGCCGCCGTCGTTGAGCAGGTCGGAGCAGAACGGGCTGGTCCCGTGTGGGCGAACCTGGGGAAACCACACAAACAGGAAGTTTCAGAGGTCTGTGTCGCACGCTGTGAATTAGTCATCACTGTGTTGCGTCTGTCGTGTAATTTTTGTCTCGCATCGGACCTTCTCATGCATTTCTCTACATTTCTAATCCATCCCAGTCAGTGATGCTCCGTGTCGACTTGGAAAATGAATCCACTCAGAATATTAAGAGTTATTCTGATGGTTTGTGACCCAATAAAACCAGGTCTTGAGTGTAAGTTTAGCCTTAAATGATGGCTTTTTGTGTTTTGTTTTACTCACCTTAAGCCCCAGTGGTGCTGCATATGAGTGTTTATAGTTACTGAAACCCATAGAAATGATTACTGAACAAAATGTAGGTTTTTTTGAGGGTCCCTGAGGAGTCTAAAATCAGCAATGTAACACAACCATTTTGTTTAACCTTGTGGCTTTTTTTAATGGATGGATGGATGGATAGGTAAGCACTTTATTTACCCCAAACTGGGAAATTACAGTTTACAGGGTCTAAAAGAAAAGTCAAAAAAGATTAGAATTTACAAATACATATTTTAATACCTTTTTTATTAAAAGATGTTAAATTTGATATGGTCGGTGTTAAATTGTGTAGCCATAAACTGTGTATAAAATGTTTAAGCTGCAAAGAAACTAACCTTGGTCTACTCGGTTCCACCCGTTCTAACCCAACGATTTATATTGAAATTAAGACCCAATGATCACTATCTTTGTAGCCCGTGGTGAGAAATGATCACAGGACATCTAGCCCCACACATGTTCAGCTGTTAATTATGTGTTGCCCAGGAAAGCTGTCTTTGGGAACTTTAAGGGAAGGGATCGTTTTCAACCTGGTTTATGAGAGATTTCATGACAGACATTTCTCAAATTCTAAGACACATGACTTTGTGTCAGTACGACAGTATAAGCTGTGACATGGGCATTAAATTCAGTTCTAAGTAGTCTTAAAAATACTTGCATTTATTTTGTACGGAACCCTGAGTTTAGTAGTAGCATGACATGCATACAATAAAACCACAGAAAAGATGGACAAAAAACCCTCCAACATAAAAGCAAAAGCTTTACATGATTAGAAGTAAAAAAGATCTGTGGATTATAACTGTAACGTACAAAACTAGCTGTAATATTTGGAATGAGATGAATTTGTTATGATTTATACAATTACATTTACTTTGTCAGATCTGACCAGGATAGTCAAACTGTTCCAAACTGTTTTTTATGTGTAAAAGTGCGACCTCTTAAACTGCTGGAACAGCAGATAAGGACAGGAGATGACATGGTCCATGTGGTATGTGAGTCTGTGAGAAGAGGATGTAATGTGAGAGATAACACACACACACACACACTGATCAGAACAGTAACACTCTGAAATCTCCTCCTGACCAAACGTAATTCCATCTTTGCACAACGTCACCTCTATCACATCCATTTACTGTGTTGGACGGTGAAAGTACTGACGTCAAAGCATCTGTAGAGGAATTAAAAGACGCAGGGTTTGATGTGGGAGCGGAACAGAGTTTGAATCATATTTCAGCCCTTGAAGTATTAATGAAAAATCAAGTGCAGGAGTCAAATGAAAAGCACAAAAGGTCTGCAGAGGAGGATCTGTATTTATTATAATACATGGCACTGATGACCAGAAACAAACCCCAGCTGGAGAAAGTGTATAAGAGGAGGAGCCGTCAGAGCAGGGAGGATCACAGATAAGATGTACAAGTATGCCCGTGTTTGCTTTTACTGGGGCCTCTTGCATGGCTCCATCATCTGAACCGGGGTTTAAGGTGAATGTGTGAACAACTGTTTGGTTTTACACGTTATTCTGTCGTCGAATCAAACCTGGAACCCTAAACACTCACCCGACTATTCTTTCTCAACATTTCTTCTCACCCTTTTTTTTTTTTTTTTTCTCTCATCTGTCTGTGCTCCCAGGTCCCGGTTAATCCCCTTCTAAGCTGCTGTCACATGAGGTCTAATTGTGAGAGAGCACAAGAACACAGAGAATCTTGTAGTCTCTGGTCATTAGGACGGTGTGGACCTGCGCAGACGCCACCGGTACGTATTAAAAAGCTCTGAACCGTGATGACTTCTTGGGTAGTCTGGATAATACGTACTGAATGTCAGGTCAAGTAGGTCATTTCAGGTTTTTCTTTTGTTTTAAAGTAAAATACCCTCTTCTGTCTCTTCACTGAACTCGCCGTAGTCCAAAAATATATGTTTTTTTTTTATTTTCTTGACCGGTTTAATCCTCAGCTACCAGCCAGTCTTTTAAGTGTTCTCCCTTGATGTATTTCATTCTGGACTCATGACCTTTTAGCCCCCCCCACTCGCATATCTCGTCAACATCTGAAAGAAGTTCGGGCTTATCTGATTATAAAACCTCCCATCGCAGCAGAGCCAAACCCCACCCTGAGCCCGAGGCAGAACTTTTTAGATGTTTTAATTTTTAGAAAGTTCATTTCATCTTTTTCTTCTTTTCTTTTTCAACAGGTTCAGCAGTAAAATCACTGTTTTTGTGGTTTCTCATTGTAATCCCTTCATATGTGTTATTTGCTGAATAAATATATTTTCTTTATATGAAAATGAGGTGTTTGCCTAAGAATATTCAATAAATGAACGACTGCACCACAAATAGTTCCATGATACAGAATAATGATGTGCAGTGATCATTGGGTTTGTTATTTTATCAGTGTTAGAATGACTGTGCTTATACTTTTTCCAGATTCTGTATCCACAATATACAGAGAGAATATGCTTAAAATGACAAAAAAGAATATTAGAAAGGATATTTGGGATCATCTGTAGAATGAGACTTGAAAATGTAAACTCTAAGATAACTAATCATTTGTAGTTTTATTTATACAATACAAGGGTTCAGTTTAGGAAAAAAAATTGAGGTGTTGTTGGATGAGTTGTGGTGAAATATAATAAAAGACTAAAGACAGAGCTCAGCATGTATTAAATCCAATTACTTTTGCACAAACTGTGCCGTCATTGATGAGTTGGACTTATGGATCACTTTTATTGTTTAACTGAACAATGAAGTGGTAACAAAATAAATAGATCAAGATCATTGAAAGTCAATGTAATAAATAATTTAAAAAAAAAATTACATCAAACAAGTCATTTCAGTTGTTTGTCAAAGTCTATGCTGTTTTTATAAAAGTTTAATGACCTACTGATTGTTCCCATGAGTTCTGGGCTGCAAGAAAATAATATCAGAGCCCCTGCATCTCTCCAGTAGAATTAGAGTTGACATCTAATTTAATATTCTGCATGTTGTTTTTCAGGTTTTATTTTAGTTTCATTGTTTTTTTAAATTTTTTAAATTTCCACTAAGAAGTGACAAGTTTAACCAAGCACATACTGCTTATTCCACCAACATGTTTTTCTTTAATACAAGGCATTTTTTTATGTTGGAAAAGTGTCTTTTTTTTTTTTTTTTTTTTTTTTGTCGTTTTTTTATAGTGTGATTGATCAGTATGTCCAGTGTACACGGTCACATGCTCCTTCTTTCTCTTACCGTCGAATGGCAGAGGAAACCGAACACCACCATGACGATGGCCGGCGTCAGGATGGTCCCGAACACCAGTCCGGCCAGGAAGGCATTGATGGCGGCGATCACGAGGTTCTGAGCCGTCACAAGCACGGAGCAGGCCCAGCAGTCCAAGGACCCCCGTAACTCCAGAGGAGCGTCGCTGCCCCCGCCACCGCTCTCTGCCGCAGAATACGGAGGAGGTACGACCACACGCGACGGCGTTTCTCTGCCCCCGCCCATAGCGGTGGTGGAGGCCAGCGAGTTGGAGTGGTGGAGGTGTGGATGGTGGTTGGCATGGTGATGGTGGTGATGAGGCGGCATCTCTTCAGAGAGGTCTAAGGCCTGATGGTGGGCCCCCCTCTCCAGAGTACCGGCCATACTCATCATGTACTGTCAGCACAAAGGGACAGCCGTTATTTGTTTTTTTTGCAGACACCAATGTAAAACTAGTCATTTTCCATCAAACTTCCATCCGTTATATTGGAGGGTGAAAAACTCCACTGCTATCATTAACCAACTTAATGAAACCGATCTAATTATTAACAAGTTATGGATTTGTGGGAGCTGATAAATGTATCAATATTTTAGACAAAGATGGTGAATATAGGCATTATCCTCTAAATAAAGTACAGACAGAGCAACAAAATTAACACTTCCAGCGCCAAGTCACGTTTAGATATGGTCTAATGTTAGGCTTTTAAGAAACAACACAGAAATAGAAATTAAAGGTATGAAAAACAGGCATGAAGATAAACGAATAACCAGACACTCCAAAATATATAAACAGATAAACTGTAGAACAAACAGTTAACAAAGCAACTAAAACAAATATGATCAGTGATGATTCGTGTGACCATAGATTTGCCTTATTTTAAGCCACAGTTTTGTCCGTCTGTTGAAATGTATTATCTCTATAACCTTAGTGTTTTATATTTCATGACCTTTTTTGTGACAAAATGTTTAGTATTTTTGTAAATATTTCCATTTTAAAAGAATTTGAGTGTTTCAGGGGCAACGCCACAGTGACTCCTCCTTTCAACGGGTGTGAAATTATACCAATTTAATATTGACGTTATGATTCTGTCTTATGGTTCAGTCAGGAGCTGTGGAAGAGTCCAGTACTTTGCTGCTGTAGTCGAAATGTACTTAAAACCTGATAAAATTTCTTTTAACAAAGTGACTCTGAGGTCATGACAAAATCTGACAGGAAATGTGTTTTGTGTGAAGTGATAATGATTATCAGCTGATGGGCTGCAAGGAAAGGCTCTGGGATCAGTCCATGTAGTGGTTGGACTACTGGCATCAAAATGTGTTTGTGTAGATGGAGTTTTCTGCATGTGTGCTTTTATTTTTGTATGTATATATCTGCAGTTGGTCATATAGTTGAGCTATTAAAGACGCTCAGTCCCAAAAATTAAAGCAGATATTAAACATCCTCTAGATGCAATGAAATGTTTTAGGTCTGATTTAATTATATTACCCTTTTATGTTTAATATGTTGCGGTGGTTGTTGCATACTGTAAAAACTCATTTAGTCCTAATTAGATTTATTGATGCTTGGGACTTCAGTGGTTGGAACGTCTTTCGTGCTCTGTGATTATTGCAGGACCTTAATTTCTTTTAATGTGATATGTTGTCGTTTGTATACAGTAATCAGAGAACCAAAACAATACACCAATTCTAAAACAAAAATGAATAAGGATGACTTGGTCCGTCAGTTACTTTTTGATCCTAGATGGTAAAATGGGCGTTGATTATGACTTTATCATATGTAGACATTGAAGATATTTTGTCATCTGGGAGTCGTGAAATATGTGAAGCATTTAGACGGATATATCATTCATACCCTCCTTAGACCCAGGAACATAAAGGTTTCTGCTTTTTTGCATTAAGTAATTGGTGAAATATTATTAGTAGACTAGGAAATCTTTATAGCATCACAATGTGGAATGTATAAGGTTGCAGCACATGACGTGTTTATCAAAAACACCCATAATTCTGCAGTTACTGTGTTCTACTTGATCATGTTGTGATTTCAGGAATATTGTAATTCATTATTTTGCTCTGACTCTTCTGTGCAAAAAAAAAAAAAATCACCCCAAAGCTCATGTGTGAGCAGCTTTGAGTATGTTTAAGCCAAACTGCAGACATCTCTCCCTTTCATAATTGCTGGATGTCAGAGTTGACACTGGAGCACATTATTTACGGTGCCTCAGCATTGGTTATTTTTCCACCCGTCAGTCTCTTCCATTGTTGTCTCAAGAGTTGTTTTTGAGGTGGAAGGTCACGGAGGAAGGACTGGCAGGAAAGTGTGTATGTGAGCGGCCTGTGTGTGAGATGACTCATTGTACCTCGTACTGAAAATACATGACGCTGCTCCACCCATTTTACACACTGTTCTTTTTATTGTTTTAATAGGAATTTGTCATGAATGACACATCATGTCATTGTTTGACCCAAATTACAGGAATCCTAATGCAGAGATTATGTGTAATTAAGTAAATGAGTATAAAGTATGTACTGTAGTGGCATAATTACTGCTTAGTTTGGTATTTAAACTGCTGATATTATATTAGCATACATGCACTATTCATTGTCTTATGCTTGGATGCTGCAGGGAGGATTTCTATTGTTCTTTCATTCTATTGTCCAAAACAAAGCAGCTGCAATAATTGCATGTTTTTCAGACTCCGAGTGCTTAACCTTAGAATTAAAGAGCATCTTTTGGGCTTGTTTTTGTTCTAACTAGCTGTGAAGACGTCTCAGATGTACAGTTGTAATGCAGCTGTGTTTGTACTCACACTGTGTTGTGGGGCCCGTTGGACCTCTTGCTGTTCCTCCTCCAGGTTGTTGCCGGTTTTCTCTCTTCTTCCCAAAACGTCTGTTTGCTTCTCGTGTTCCCTTTATCCCTTCACTTAGCTCTAAAAGCACAGTCCTCTACCCTGTTGTTCCTTTGTGTGAAGTTGAAATGAGTCTTACTGACTTTTTGGAGGTTCCCCTGAAGCCTTATCTGTTCAGTTGGAGGTATGTTGGCTCCTGAGGCTCTGCCCTCCTGCTGCTTCTTCTCTCCACTATCCCCAGTTGTCAGTAGAGCTGATTAAGTCCAATAGTGTGTTTTCTTTTCTACGTACATCAACACATTCCGATGCTGTGGTGATGTACGAGTACCGAGATGTCTACTTCTTCAGCTGCTGGAAGAATCTCAACTCTGAGGCGATGTTGTCTTTGTCTGAAGAACTATGTCAACTTGTGTGCGTCTGCCCTCCTCTTTAATCCTCCCATCTGACTCGGTCCTCTTTCCCTGCCTCCTACCCTCCCTCATGCTCGCACTGCATCCATCACTTTTTCTCTCCACCTACTAGGCTTATCAGGGCCCCCTCCCCTTTCTCCAACTCCTCTCAGCGAAAGCATTCCACCTCTCATATCCAGGACATGTTATACACCCCCGCTCTATACCCTGTCCCTTTTGGGATGGGGGCTGGGTGTTGTGTG
>JAPSES010074868.1:0-10149 GCA_029822895.1 Maxillicosta whitleyi | reverse complement strand
CCCCCCTCCGCTGTGCCCTGTTGAAAACATCTCAGGTGCATCTCCTTGTCATTCCAGTAGCGTTGGAACCATCAGGAACATCAACATCATTGGTTCTCATCACAGAACCAAACTTTCTTCCAACATTGACCGTCCCATGTTTGGTGCCCCCCCCCCCAAAGGCCAAATGGGCAGTTTTGTGGCATTGAAGGAGCCGTGTCCTTTGCAGAGGTTGGTAGTTTTTGAAACTCTACTTAGAACCTTCTGAAGATACAACTGTGAAAAACGGAAATTTCTTGCAATTTTTCAGGAGTGTATTACGAACCCTGTTTTACTGTGTGGGGGGGTTTCCACACCCTCTTCCTCCATTTCTGCCTGATACCCTGACAACACGTCTGATGCATGCTGTTCTCATATTTCCATGTGTCATTGGTTCGTTAGCGTGCATTTGCGCGGTACATCCTTGGTTTATTGGTTCGCTGCAGCATTTGGACTGAACTCAAGGCTAATGCGCTGAATGCACAGGTTGTGTCTGAAAACCCAGCGCACTGAAAGTGTTACAGAACTCATACAATACTGTACATCAGCAATTTAGGAAAGTCACTGCTGCTTGTTGACTCCATTTTCTCTGCTAATGTCTTCCGATGAAGGTCGAATCAGTGAATATTTGTTGTTTTAGAAGCGATGAAAACCCAGAGTGAGACAAGGCCGGGCCATGAAAATAACTCATTTACTCCTTTTTGTTTGAGTGAATGCAGGTTTAACTTCAACATCATTTAAAGGTTAAATATTTCCCTTGATGTACTTATAAAGCCCGAGATAACGGAGACAAAGGTCACCTGGATGGGAACATCATGTACTGAAGTGTACCACCAGACCGCCCACCGAAACGTGATGTGAAAATAATTATATATATAAATGTTTGATCTGGACTCTGGTACATCAGGTTCTAAAGGGTCACAGTCACTGACCTAGATGTCTTTGTTTGTTCCTTCAACGCACATTCAAATAGAACCCTTTGTCTGTCTTCATTGTGTTCTGTGTTTGTGTAAATTTGAGCCGTCGTCCAATCGGAGTTTACTATCGTGGTGTTGTCGGGTAAAAGAAATCTGCTCCGACACTTAGTCACGTTTCCACCGACCGTCAAATATCACAAATATAACTAGATCATAAAAATGGACCTAATGGAAAAAAACAATGTTGCCAAAACTTGTATTCTTGTTCCGGTTTTTCAATCATTGTTAAATTTTTCTATTAAACAAAACAACAATAAAAAAGACCTTTTTATACAAATATGGTTCTTTCCATTTACATGGGTCCGGCTTGTCTCAGCTCAACTCGTTACTCCTACACAGCGCGTTACTTCTGTGTCGTCTGCTCAGAGTTGCCGAAAACTCGCTCATATTTTTGTATTTTCTCATATGGATTCACCACAGACTGAATCTAGGTTCCGTCTATGGTGTAGTTTGGTTCCGTCATCATGTGGATTCATGGATCACTATTCACTGTGGGCGGGTCACAAAGAAAACTGTCTGACCAATCAGTGTCTGCAGTGCCATGATGTCATGTTTTGGTGTCGGTCCAACATTTTGGAACCTCAGCTGAGGAGGTTCTAAAAAACTAGTATCAGGTCCAGATTCCAGGTCCTTTTTCATAATGGAAAAGAGAAAGAACCCAGTAGAGTCGAGTAGAGCTGGTACCATGGACTGGAAAAGCACCAGTAGAGTCATGTGACTAAAAAAACCTGGATGTGGACGAACGTTAGAACAAGAGAAGAAGAAGAGTTTGAACAGAACCGTGGCGTGGTATGTGTGGACACACCAGGAACCTGAATAATGGAATAATTTAGTACCAGATGATGATGATGATGATGATGATGATGGTGGTGGTGGTGGTGGTGGTCTCCTTTGGGCTGTTCCCTTCAGGGGTCGCCACAGTTTGGTTTTAGAACCAGAACACTAAAATGACCGGATGATGTTTTAGAACCGAGAAGTGACTGGTTGAGGAAACAAACTAATGGAGTGTAGTCATGTGATTCCCAGCGACTGTTTACGAAACAAATCTGTGAGTTTGTCTGATTTTATTGAAGCGTATTTTCTGTTGAACATGTGCTAAATATGGTCAAAGGAAGTTCAGTCGCCTCAGCCTGAACCCACTCCATTCTACCAGGTAAAGAAGTTCCCGGTAAAAAAGGTTCCTGTGAATGTTGGTAGAAAAGGGGCTGAAGTTTGGAGCCTTTCTGTGCTGACGCGGCAGAACCCATAAGTGGAATCAAACGGGAGCGTGGTCATGTGACTCCCACCGAGTCCAGAACGCAGCGCTGCGTTTACGTAACCAACCTGCTCAAGGATAAGCCGACGGACCCGGCGACTACGTCATTAAAAAGACATAAACTGAGGCGTCGGATCAGCAGCGAAGCAGGTGAAAGGGCGCCGTCCGAAGCCCAGAGCTGGAGCCGGGCCCGGGCCTCGGCGCGGAGACGACGAAGCGCTCAACCAAACGGGCGCTGAATGAAGGCTTTGTCCGCACGCAGAGCAGAGAGTGTGTGAGAAAGTGAAGTGTGTGAAAGAAAGAGGGACAAAGCGATCAATATAGAGTGAGAAAGAGACGGCGAGACAAAGAAACACAGAGAGGCAGAGTTTGGTGTTTCTGCGCCGAGCTTAAACAAGCAGGACACGATGTGCAGCCAAACTATTTTCTCTGCTTGGCTGCAGATTCTGTGTGTGTGTCTGTTGTGTACTGGAGTGGAGTGTTGTGTAGTGGAGGGGGCTGATGGGATGTCACTTGTTCTCTTTACTATCACAAGTGGTAGGAACACACACACACACACACAGACACACACACACACACACAGACACACACACACACACTGAAACTACTGTACTTGGACCAAACGTATCACATTGTTTTCACAGCTGAAGCTTTAATGGTTCCGTTTGGAGTTCACCAGCTGATGGGCGTGGTCTTTGTCGTTGTCTTCGTCGTTGTCTTTGTCGTCGTGAGCGACTGGACAGTTTAGTGTTTACAGCACTGACGTTGGTGTGGAAAGGTGTGGGTGTGAATCTCAGGTGTGCCTTTGAGCAGGGCCCTTCACAGGCCCATAGTTTGGATAAAAGCGTCAGGTTGTCCCCGTCTTTTAACGTCCTTGTCTTTGTCAGAAACTATGGTTGGATTCAATTCACTTTTTGTTTCTTCTTTGGTTTGCAGTTTTAAAATCTTCTCCCTGTTCCTTCTACTGGTTTATATGTTGATGTTCTATCGTGTAAATGGTTCCACATCGATCATATCTGGACTGTGATTGGATGACTTCAGTTTTTCTCCAGTGAAAGTCCCGCCCACTTCTATAGTTAGATTGATGTGCATCCAGAACCACAAGACCGGAACATAGAACAGAACCAGACATAGAACCTGTTCACATAGAACCCGTTCACATAGAACAGAACCAGACATAGAACCCGTTCACATAGAACAGAACCAGACATAGAACCCGTTCACATAGAACCCGTTCACATAGAACAGACTCTGACGTACAGGTTTTTTTTTCTCATTGTAAGAAAACGACAGGAAAAGGTTGAGCTCCTCTTTCTTATGAAGCTCCTTTCCTCTTTTCCTCCGTTCTGTCAGTTTGCGTTCCTTTTCAGCGTCTGATTCAGGGGACGGCGGTTGAAAATGAGCCATTTGGCAGCGAGGACACATTTACAGTACAGTCGCCTCATGTTCTGGGTCCGTTTGCCAACACCTTTTTATACCAAACATGAGACAGAACATCATGAGCCTTTTCAGCGGCTCATGGTGTTAAAATGGAACCTCTGGTGTGGACGCAGCGGTTCCACTCAGCTGTAAACACAGAACTCGCCCAAGAGGGTTGGTGTTTTCCTCCTGTTCTTCCTCGGTGCCTCAGTGACTTATGGGTAAAAAACAGGAGCAGGTGGAATAGAATTCAACAAACCCACGAGGCACGAAGAAAAAAAAGTCAAGTTGGAGTCGAGTCAGTGAATCTGTGGGTTTCTTTTATTTTTATTTTTTTATTTAGGATTTACATCGGATTTAGCAGCGTTCTCTCTGGGTTCTGCAAAAAAAAAAAAAAAAAAGCAAGACCTTCAGACCAGGTTTGGGCAATAAAACAATAATAATCCAACATGCACTGAGCCTGATTTACATACTTTAGACTTATGTTAACATTTCTGCCTCATTATAAATTTCCAGTGGGACAAATTAGGCGTAGGTTTTGGAAAAAGTGATACAATTCTGATTCGGATCATGGAGTGTGATCTCGCGGTCAGTTCTTCAAGATGATAGCACATAATTTTTCTGGTTTGAACGGCTGCACGGAGCCAAAAAAAAATATAATAAACGGAGCTCAAATTGAAGAAGAGTCAATAAATCTGCAACAAAACTTGGAAAAGAAATATCACAATAAAAGAAAACAAGACAATAAATCATAATTAATCTGATAAATAATGACCAAGGCTTTAAATCCATTCATTTCAACGTGTTGTGAACGTATTCATCAGACTGTGTTTTTCACATCGCATCAATATATTGTTTAATGATACGTATTTAACGAGTCTTTGAGGTTTTAGATTATATTCGACTATATTTAAGAAAATCACACATCACTAATAATCTGAGGAAAATCAAGAGTTTTTTTCTGCATCAAAACATGTTTCACAAACTGCAGATTAACGACACTAAAATCAAATGAGAAAGCTGATAATAAAATAGTTACCGTTTATGTGGGATAATATCTGACCTCACCATGTTTAAACCTCCAAATATCCCTGTATGCAGATGATATTCTGTTATATATGAGAAAAACACACAAGGTTCACAGCGTTTACCGTCTGCAGAATCCCAAAATATGAAAAAAAAACAAGTATAAATAGATAAATAGTGATAAAATTCTGACTCGGATCATAGATCGTGATCTTTCGGTCCATTCTTCTACGTGATAATGTATCATTTTTCTGGTTTTAGTGGGTGCACGGAGCCAAAAATATAAAATAAGCTGAACTTAACTTAAAGACGAGTTTATAAACCTGCAACGAAACAATGAAAAACAAGACAATAAGTAACAATTAATCCGATAAAGAATGACTAAATCCTTAAAATCCATTCATTTCAACATGTTGCGAACTGTCAGTTTTGCTGTAAACATATTATTTCATTACACTTATTTAACGCGTCTTTTACAGCCGTCCAGGTTTAATTCATTATTTTTTTATATATAAAACCCTTTGTCTGGTTTCTTTTCTTTTTTCCTCGAGGGAAGAGCGAGCATTTATCTCAACAGACGACTGAAAAAGAAACCTGACATCTACCTGTCGACGCGACCGCTCGCTCCTCCATGAAAGCGACGAAGACGAAATGAAAAGAAAAAGGGAAGTGAACGTGTCAGGCTTCAGGTTGGCATGTGAGCGATGAAAAGGCCGCCGTTTGTCACCAGAAATTATTGATGTACAAACAAATAGACGCCGCGGGAGGACGCAGGAGTTTGGGAGGCTTTTGAAAGAGGAATCAAAGAGGAGGAGGAGGAGGAGGAGTGGGGGGGTGATGAAGGACCGGGAGGAGGACGGAGGGATGACGGATGAAAAGAAACCAAATCACACAACGCGACCATTCGACTCTTATTGTCTCGTTTGTCTTCACTCGTTCTTTGTTTTTTTCTCATAACTTCCTCATTTTTTCTTTCTCACTCTCATCATTTCTCTTTTCCGTCTCCCTCCATCTTCCTTTTTGGTCGTTTTCATTCGTCTTATGTTTACAGTTTGTCCGTCCGAACCTTATTTATGAAGAAGCTTCAAAAAAATAAAATAAAATAAGACAAGACGTTCTTTAAATGAGTGAACGGACGTAAGTTTAGATGGAATCGGGCTGTGGATGTGAAATTATGGGATGGACTGAAGTCGTTCGCCTCCACTTCGGTGTAAAACGGTTCCGTGGATGTGAACACGTTTAGTGGAGACGCTTCTAGAACGTTCCTGTGTTGGTTTTTACGTTTAATGTAAAGTACAAATGTATTCCAGTGTCAGGTGTTTTCCATCTTTTAACCGTATTTCTGTTTAACTGAATAAGTTTTTATGTTTCTATAACAGTTAATCCACCAGTTTATGGAAGATCTTAATTATAAAAGTAGAATAAACTAAACCGTATGAAAAATATACATGTTTTATAAACGTAAGAAATAGAAAATGCAGATTTTTGTATTGAAATGGTGGAAAGAAATGTTCAGATGAAATGACTTTTCAGTTACAAATTTATCACAATTTAACATAGATTTAATAATAAAAAAAAAAACACAAAAATGTGAGTAAAATGTTGAAGTTTGTCAGATTTTCTGTGCAAATGTTATTTATGAGGCAAAAAAGTAAAAAACCGAGTCCAACTAAAGTACATGTAAAAGTACTGATTCCATAAAGTAAAAGTCCAAAAGCACAATTGTCCATGTTCTGAACTCATGATCATTAGGATGGACAATAAAATCAGTAAAACCAACAAAATCAATAAATCAACTAAATCAATAATAAACCAATAAAACCAACTATAAAAGCACTCAGAGCGCAAACCTCCTCCAAGCAGCACAGTTCAGCTCACACACTATATGAGAAAACAGGACTTCCACTGCCATCTGGTGGACATGTGTTAGTACTACAACAGTGTCAATAATAAATAATAGAGAATCCTTTAAAAAATTCAGACAGATGGTGATCCGATTACCTCCAAAAAGTAATCACTTCCAGATCTCGCCATTACCAACATATCCTGAACATTTCATCAAAATCCATCCATAACTTTTCGAGTTATGTTGTACACAATCCAACAAACAAATAAACGCTGGCAAAAAAAAAAGCTCCTTGGCAGAGGTAAAAAAACCAATAATAAACCAATAAAACCAATAATAAACCAATAAAACCAATAATAAACCAATAAAACCAACAAAACCAATAAAACCAATAAAACCAACAAAACCAATAAAACCAATAATAAACCAATAAAACCAACAAAACCAATAATAAACCACTGAAAATACATTCAAATATGTTAACAAATGTGATATTTGTGTTAAAACATTGGAATAAAAAGGAAAAAAAACATACGTACAGATGAAAAAAACTAAATTGAAAACACTCACATTATGATCGATAACAAATTAAATATAATTTAATATTAACTG
The DNA here is from genome assembly GCA_029822895.1 of Maxillicosta whitleyi. Lineage (NCBI taxonomy): Eukaryota > Metazoa > Chordata > Actinopteri > Perciformes > Neosebastidae > Maxillicosta > Maxillicosta whitleyi. The sequence continues at coordinate 2,996 of JAPSES010074868.1, read as the reverse complement.
AAATTTTTAAAAAAGAACAAAAACTAATGTAATGTCATGTAAACGTATTAATATAAAATACTGATTCATATTGTGTTCAAGTAAAAATGCAAAAGGAGAAAAATCCAGTATTTGTAGTTTTTGGTTTGAATTATTCTGGTGAAAATGGAACAAAAACAGAAAAATAAATCACCTCAACACTAATAAAAGTGTTTATTGAGCCTGTTTTGTAAATATAAGCAGTAACAAGTGTGAATATTTGTGTTAAAAAGCAAGAATAAAACGGGAAAAAAATGTACATGAAAAAAATCTGAAATAAAAACTTCAGACAAATTTAACACAATTCAATGTGAAAAGAAGCAAAAACAAAAGAATAAATAGTTGTTTTTTTTTCAGATGCAGGTTTGATAATGAAAGGGTTTTATTTAAACGTCACAAAAACACAACATTTGATGGTTGGACGGCGCAAAAAAAACCAAACCCTCATAACACGGTTCCAAAAAAAAAAAACAGCTTTTATTTTACTTGTTTTGTTTGTGTCTGGGTTGAAGTAGAACACGAGTTAGCGGAAGAGTGGCTGTTTTTTCTCCGTAAACGAATGGACTAAATATCGCACAAACAGATTAAAAAGGACATTCGTACGTTAAATAAATGGAAAATGATGAGTATGTAACCATAAGGTCGTACATTTTCCTCCGACATCTATAACACAATCCTTATCTGTGTTTATGGATTCCCTTCTGCTCTTCTACAGCCATAACATTGTCTAACATGAGCTAGCATTAGCATTAGCTGAAAAACGTCTGGAATATACTGGTTTCTGCGTGTCAAACTGGAATAAAAGTAATCGAATCATCATCACATTTTTATGTGAATCACTCGTTTCTTATAAAATTTTGTTGTGTACGGGTCGCAATGTTACAAGAGTAATGTGTTGTAATTGAAATGCGACAAACGTCCCAGTTCTGCGACAAATGTCCCAGTTCTGCGTCTGAGGAGGAAAAGCAGATTTCCTTTTTCTAAACACGTGTGAAGACGTTGCATTTAATACATAAAATGTACGAACAATGTGCGAACTGTGCATGTGACCTGCCGTGTGACCGTCAGCTGACTAGCTTTAGCTCCTTTAACCGTATTTACAGATGTTTGCGTTTTTGTCGTTAAACTGAACTCAAGTGCGAGCGTCGACAGAAAAACGGTCGAACCGACGACGGCGCGGACGTGCGTCTGAGGTCGAAGCTGCCGTCGGCTCCGGTTCGAGCTTCATTTCCTATTTTTGTTCAGAGACAAATTGAAACGGTCGAAGTCAAATAACGGTTGTTTTTCAGACTCAGATTCACAAACTAACAACGGAAACGGAATGATGATGTTTTATTATTGAGGCTGAAATGAAAAACAGGCACAGGGTTACACCTCCTCCTCCTCTTCCTCCTCCTCCTCCTCCTCTTCTTCATCTTCCTCCTCCTCCTCTTCCTCCTCTTCCTCTTTTCCTCTGAATTCCAGTATTTTATTCCTTTTTTTCTTTCCATTTTTCCTGATAAACGACAGAAATCTCCCGCTCTTTTTTCTTTCGTTAACATTTACATGGTGGTTTCATCGAACCTCAAACAGCGTTTACGTTCCCGTCCTCGTTCGTCCCTCGCTGTGTTCATCCTGGATCCTACTTTCTTTTCTTCTCCTTCTTCCCTCCTTCGCTCCGGCCTCCCACTTCAGCCCCAGACAATGACATATGTAGGAGCGTCGGTGCTGTTGGTGCAGATCAATAATCTGAAGCTGAAGAGTCTGTTTCTGTGTCTCACTAAGACAAAAGACCCACTGAAAGGGCTGTTTTTGGGTTTTGTTTTTTTGTTGCCACTCCAATCATTTGGGAAAAACACACACACACACTTGGAGTAATAACACACACACACACACACACACACACACACACACACACTTGGAGTAATAACACACACTCTCAGATTGCCGTCTGCAGTTTGAAGTAGTGTTTAGTGATGGTTTTTCTCTTTTTTTTGGTAGATATTTCTTATTTTTTGGGCAGGACGAGCGGGGTAGGGCTCTCTCCCTCCAGCGACCATGGGACTTGGCGCGTTGCCGTGGAAACAGCCCAAACTGCACGGGAGGAGTGATTGAAAAAGAGATGGAGAAAGAAATAAAGAGAGGGAGATATTTAGTCTGAGGAGGAGGAGAAGGTCCTCTGATGGCGACGGTTGTGTGTCTGTGTTGTGTAGCAGAACCAGACACACCATGCAGACACACAAATACAGGTGTGCGACTGTGTGTGTGTGTGTGTGTGTGTGTGTGTGTGTGTGTCCTGTCTGGTTTTTACTGTGAGTCTGGTTCAGTTTCTGCAGAATTAGATTTTTTTTGTTATTTGTACATTTTATGTGCACTAACTGTGTGTGTGTGTGTGTGTGTGTGTGTGGAGTCATGCATACTGTGCATTCAGTGTGTGTGTGTGTGTCAGTTCTTGCTCTTCTAGATGAGCTGAATTGTGCGTTTGTACATTTTTACTGTGGTTCTGTTATCAAATTGTGTGTCTGTGTGTAGTTACTCATACTGTACGTGTGTGTGTGTGTGTGTGTGTGTGTGTGTGTGTGTCCTGTCTGGTTTTTTTACTGTTAGTCTGGTTTAATTTGTGCAGAATTGGATTTTATTTTTTTTTTGTTAAGTTATTTGTGCATTTAATGTGCACTGATCGTGTGTGTGTGTGTGTGTGTGTTTGTGAGTGTGTGTGTTTGTGTGTGTGTGTGTGTGTTTGTGTGTGTGTGTGTGTGTGTGTTTGTGTGTGTGTGTGTGTGTGTTTGTGTGTGTTTGTGTGTGTGTGTTTGTGTGTGTGTGTTTGTGTGTGTGTGTGTGTTTGTGTGTGTGTGTGTGTGTGTGTGTGTGTTTGTGTGTTTGTGTGTGTGTGTTTGTGTGTGTGTGTTTGTGTGTGTGTGTGTGTGTTTGTGTGTGTGTGTATTTGTGTGTTTGTGTGTGTGTGTTTGTGTGTGTTTGTGTGTGTGTTTGTGTGTGTG
>JAPSES010074867.1:0-10150 GCA_029822895.1 Maxillicosta whitleyi | reverse complement strand
TACTGCAGTTAGACTGAAATAACCTGTTCCAGCTCCAACATTAGAACCACTGCAGTACTGACCCATGGAAGGATCAGTTAAATCCACTGAATGTGTCCTGGTGACGTCAAATATTGGATGTGTGCCTTTTTTTTTTTGGCCGGGCAGTGTGGATGCAATGAAGAAATAAAGTGATTTGATTTGTTTCAGTGCGCACCAGGAGCCTGACAGATACCCGAGCGTATCATACCTGAGCCTTTGTGTGTGTGTGTGTGTGTGTGTGTTTGTTTGCCGTCGATGCTGTTGCGTCTGTGTGTGAATGTGTGGTTTCTGTTGGAGCTCTGCTGCACTGTGAAAGGTTTTCTTGCTTTCCACTAATTCTTGCGACAAAAGAGGGTTTACGTCGGGGCCCCCCACCCAGAGTTTTCTGCCGACACTACTGATTTGTGCTTAGGATATGCAGGTACGCACTGGGACACACATTAACCCTGTAAAACTATTTGTATCATATTTGCTACACTGGGGTCTGAGACCTCTATCTAATTAACAAGATTAATAATTTCCTTAAAAAACTGTTGTACATAACGTCATGTGTTTTTATCATTTTTTAAAATATCTGTATATTATTGTTTTGTGTATATTAATAGTATTTAATGAAACTATTTATCTTATAATTTAATCATTCTTTTAGATGTAAAGCACCTTTTTTTTCAAGATGGCCGCTATCATTAAAACATCTACACACTTTTTGCAGGAATGTCTTTTTCAAAATGATAAAAACATTTATATTTTAATATAAATGTATATATTAATTAAAAAAAAAAAGACTTCCTGTATTGAAACAATTGCATAGTTGCTTGATAACTGATAGTTTGTGTGTATCAAATTTGATACTACAGGTATACAAGTTTTTTTGTTTTTTTTTTAATAAACAAAATTATACTGTAAAATGATTTGTTTGGATTTTGTTAAAAATGTCTAATAAACATCTCACTTCCAAAAATGTTTTTGATAGATCATGGTTTTACAAGGTTAAGTGATTTGATATGTATTATTTCTACTTTTTAGCAGAGCCTCGACATTTTCGGTTTGTGTTTCAAGTTATTTACTTCCCAAAGATTTATTTTTCTTATTTGTCAGACAGATGGAAATAGAGTTAATTATTCTTTTATGAACCTAATCGAGTAATTTACTTTCCACCTAAAAAATAAATACCCACACACATTAATAATGAACAGAAAAACAACTGAAGTCACAGTTGACGACATCCTTCCTGTTTGTATCAGCGTACCTGTAGATGGCCCCCCCCTCCTCCACATGAGCGATAATAATGCCATGGGGGGATCGCTTGGAGCCCCGCCCCCCTGTGATTTGGATGCCGAGGCCTTCTTGTCCCTTCACCATGTGCATCTTCCAGATGTGGCTGCCTTCACGAGGCTACGAAAAAGCACAAAAAACACACAGTTAAAGTTTACAGACGTCATAATAAACACACAACAATGATTATCTACACTCTTTTATTGTGTTGTGGGTCTTTTAATCTCTATAAACACAAATTAGAATGTGTTGACTCATAGCAGATGTGCGACTAATTCATAGTGCTGTTCATTTCCAGTGGGAAGAAGATTAAACCCACACCTTCAGAGCATGAACGTAAACATTAAACAGGTCAAAACACACCAGTGGATTTGAATGGTTCGGACAGTATTTACACAAATACAATTGATTTTTAAATGTATTTCTTTATTTTTGATAATTAGAGGAGTCATTCAGATTGGGTTATTAAAGTATAAATAATAGCAGTGTCAAAACTCAGCTAACATATATTTTCAGTGGCTGTTTTAACGGTGTAATGGATGCAATGACACTATTTCACAGAAAGTGTTGGAATATGTTTTTGTAGCATTAATTTGATGAAGATAATGAGATTATTTCAGCCTGTTTATAATTACACTATTGTACCTGTGATAAACTACATCAGGGTTCCTACATATTTGAAGTTTCATTTCATTTCATTTATTATTTAATTTATTTGTAAAAAAACAAAAAAACAAAAAACAATTTAATAGAAATACACAGGTTCTCTGTACTAGAATGAAAGGGAGCAGAAAGAAGACTGGTCTTATTTTACCTGCCTCTTTACCCCCATAAATCAACTTAAAAAGATTGTCTTAAAAAAACATCTATCTATCTATCTATCTATCTATCTATCTATCTATCTATCTATCTATCTATCTATCTATCTATCACATACCATTTTAGTTCTCAAGTTACCGTTCAGTTAATACTATTCACAACAACAAAACTGACAATGATATGACATGTTTCAAAATTCCACACTTTTTCCAAACCCTAATTTCCAGATGTCTTGGTAAAAAAATTCCAACCAGTCTTTATATTTGGATTTATGAGCCAGTCGTCACAGAATTTCCATCTAATCGTTCTGAGTTCAGCCAACGATCACACAAATCCTGTTGAAAATCCTGCTCACTATCGGTGTGAGGACGTCACCTGTCCGTCAAAGCACCTGGGCGGGGCTTAACCCTTTTATGCATGAATTATAAGAACCTTCATCAAGATTTTTTTTTTTCCCTGAATGTTTTTATTCCTGTTTAGGCATGAAAAAAATCCCCAATGATTGGAAATTTTTCGAATGAACCCATTTTTCATGGAGTTGCACAAATGTCCGCTCAGCTGGACACAAAGAAACATGTATTTGATATACTGTGTGAAAAATATGTCATAAAAACATTTTTAATGCTCCTAACCTGATGTTTTCTTATATTCTAACACTAATAATAGTCATTACTCAATTCATGAAGATATTAAAAAAAAAAAAAACAACTTGCTGCTAATTACAGTCTAGTAACAATAACAAGCTACTGATTTGCACTGAAACCTGTCACAGCAGAAGAGATTTATCAATAACAGTAAAGTTACAGTAAAGGTCTGAATGTCAGTGTATATTATTAAAAAAAAGATTTAGACGAAAATATGTTAATATAATGTAACAAGTACCAGCATCGATTTCCAAAATGTAAGGAGTAGACTAGAAAGTACAGAGAACTGCCACAAAATGTAGTGAAGTAAAAATATGTATTATTATTTTTACTGAAGTTAAGTACAAATACAAAAAAAAATCTACTTAAGTACTTAAGTAACAAAGTAAAAATACTTTGTTACATTCCACCACTGCTCTTAAATATATAGAAAAGTTAAGATTTGACATTATTTATATATCATTTTACTGGTTCGACCCGAGCCCTGCCACAAGACGACCAAACAATAATTAAAAAAACAAAGAAGTTACACAGTGTACGACCTCATTGTGGCTTTTATGTCCAAAATGGAGCAGGAAGAAACTAAGCTTATTGTCTGACCCCGATTTTACATAAATAATATACATGTATATCCATCCATCCATCTTCTACCGCTTATCTGGGGTCGGGTCGTGGGGGCAGCTGCCTAAGCAGGGAGTCCCAGACTTTCCTCTCCCCGGCCACTTCTTCCAGCTCCTCTGGTGGGATCTGGAGGCGTTCCCAGTCCAGCCCAGAGACACAGTCTCTCCAGTGTGTCCTGGGTCTTCCCCGGGGCCTCCTGCCGGTGGGACGTGCCCTGAACACCTCACCAGGGAGGTGTCCAGGAAGCAGATGCCCACCTCATCTGGCTCCTCTCAACGCGAAGGAGCAGCGGTTCTACTCTAAGCCCCTCCCGGATGACCGAGCTCCTCCCCCTATCTCTAAGGCAGAGCCCAGACACCCTGCACAGAAAGCTCATTTCAGCCGCTTGTATTCGCGATCTCATTCTTTCGGTCACTACCCGAAGCTGATGACCACAGGTGAGGGTGAAAGGGTAGGCCAGGGCTGTCCTCTGTCACCGGTTCTGTTCAGAACTTTTATGGACAGAATTTCAAGACGCAGCCAGGGCGTTGAAGTGGTCCGGTTCGGTGGCCTCAGGTTTGGGTCTCTGTTATTTGCAGATGACGTGGTCCTGTTGGCTGCATCGGGTCGTGACCCCCAGCTCTTACTGGGACGGTTCGCTGCAGAGTGTGAAGCAGCTGGGATGAGAATCAGCAGCTCCAAATCTGAGACCATTGTCATCAACTGGAAAAGGGCGGAGTTCACCCTCCGGGTCGGGGAGAAGATACTGCCCCAAGTGGGAGGGGTTTAAGTATGACGGAGTCTCATTCACCAGTGATTTATACAGCCCATAAAAAACACACTGCCACTGAAAAAAAAAGCTTCAGTTATAATAAAGAACAGAGCGGCATGAACCCATCCTTCCATTATTTAATAATTGTATTGTATATACTCCTTTAATCTGATTTATGATTTTACTTTGCTTTAATTAATCTGCCTGATTTACAGCAGCTTCATTAAACACCACCCACTCAGACTCAGACTTCTATGAACGTTAAGGATCTAAAAACCCTAAAAATGTTTCACCTCAGACAATATAACGACTGCCTTTTTCAGGTTATCAGACAAATAAACCCTCGTTAAACAAGGAAAAGCTCTTTCCTTTAAGATTAATAAACAGCAGGATGTTTTCAGATGCTAATGTGTCGTAAGTGTGGAAAAAGCCTGAGGAAGCTTTGATGCCTCATCATCGTCCGTCTGCGTATGAGTCAACAACAGCTCAAATTTTTATTTATTAAAAAAAATGTAAGGAGGGAACGGAACATAAAAGATGTGTCTATGAAAAAGTGTTTTTGTTAAGAGTTAAGGTTGTTTTTTATGTGTTGTCTGCGTTCATTATGTCGTCCATTCTTCATTTTAGTCTTAGTTTTGGGTCAAAGTTCCTCATTAATCTTTGTCATATTTAGTCTTTCACATATGACTTTTTGTTAGTTATGTTTTAGTCGATTAAAAGTCTCAACATTTTATTTTTTTTTAAAATTTTTTATGATTTACCATTCCAGATTAATTGCTTTTCACGGCGAAAATATTGATTAAATGTCATAATTACTGGAAAAAAAAACAATGAAAAACCTTGACTCTTCAGTGTAACTTTGTTAAAAGTGTGTGGTTTGTTGATTCCATACATATTTACAAATAATGCACTTTACATTTAGAATTACCAACCAAATAAAAAACAAAACTGTTGTTAAACTGTACAACTACAGACTCTTATATGTGAGCAGACACGGGTTACAATAGAATAAAAACCTAAAAGGACAGAAAAGACTAAAACCATCTAAAAAACATCTACATGTTGGTTCAGTTCTGGGTTTGACACCAGAACAAATGAGTTATTTATAAAGAACTAAACAGTCTGATGGGACATTTTACAGACAAGCTCTCTCTCTTCCTCTCTCTCTCTCTTTCTTCTCTCTTCCTCTCTCTTCCTCTCTCTCTTCTCTCTCACTCCCTCTCTTCTCTCTCGCTTCCTCTCTGTCTTCTCTCTTCCTCTCTCTCTCCCTTTCTTCTCTCTTCCTCTCTCTCTTCCTCTCTCTTGCTCTCTCCTCCCTCTCTCACTCCATCTTCTCTCTCGCTCCCTCTCTCTCTTGCTCTCCCTCTTTCTTCTCTCTTGCTCTCTCTCTCTTCCTCTCTCTCTCTTTCTTCTCTCTTGCTCTCTCTTCTCTCTTGCTCTCTCTCTTTTCCTCTCTCTCTTCCTCTCTCTCTCTTTCTTCTCTCTTGCTCTCTCTCTTTTCCTCTCTCTCTCTTTCTTCTCTCTTGCTCTCTCTTCTCTCTTGCTCTCTCTCTCTTCTCTCTCTCTCTCTCTTTCTTTTCTCTTGCTCTCTCTCTCTTCCTCTCTCTCTCTCTTTCTTCTCTCTTGCTCTCTCTCTTTGTTGTGTCTGGCATCACATGTTTGGGACCCACTTTTGGGTCCAGACCCGGTGCTGTGATCCGTCTCCAGTTCTTTGTTAATGACACAAACACTAGTTGTGTGGCCGGGGGGTGTTACCTGGGTGGGGGGTTCACTGCTGAACGGCTCCAGTTTACTCTCCAGCAGCTGACTGTGGCTCCTTGAAGGCAGCGTGGCGGACGCCCCGCCTCCCCCCGAAGGATGGGAGCCGGTGTTTGCCTGAGAAAAGCTGACTATATCTGGACTTTGCTCTGCGGTTTTATCCGAGGGGCTTCGTCCTGCGTCGGCAGAGGCAGGCGAGTCCAAGCTGCTCGGACTCGTCTGCTGCTGCTCCGGGTCGACGCCGTCTACGAGGCCTCGGAAAGACGACCGCGATATGACGCCGAATTTGCGTGTTCGCTTGCAGTTGGCCGAGCTGTCGGAGGGTTCGGATGCGGGTCCAGACGGCCGCTGCCTGACTTCACAGGGGTCAGGGGTCACAGGAAGACTGGCACCCACATCCACGTCTCCAGGGGGGAGCGGCGCCTTCCGTTTGACCCGCCGCAGGATGATCAGGTAGATGTAGCCTCCATTCCAACACTGATCTGCCAGGTAACTGCACAGAACCACAGGTGGATTAAAGCCGGTACATTTGGAGAACGTAACGGAAAATACAACTGTGTTTATAATAAAACTGTCGACTGAAGAACTTCAACATTTTCCAGGTAGAAAGTCTAATATTTTTGTCATTAATTTAATGAGTTTTGAATTAAAATCCAAATGAAAATGGTTTAATGTCGGCAGTAATCCACCTTTCAAGAGCAGAGGGAAGTGACAGCTTTTATTAAAACAGGGAAACAAATACTGACGCTGGTTCATAAACTCAGATGAACAGTTTCATATGAGTTTTATTATTGCGGCATTAAATATAAGTTATTGGGGTTTTTTTTTGCAGTTCATAATCTGACGAGTCGACTATTATCATTAGTTGCAGCCGTGTAAGAACAAAATTATGTTATTGTCACCTTATTTAAAAACTGTTTATTCTTGTATAAATTGTGCACATTGACACCAATGTTGATATCACATAGATGTTACATGGACTCAAATAATGAGTTTTACATTAATTTGGTCCATATGTAAAATGATGCGTTATCAACTGAAATAAAATAAGTGGGTATTTTGTCATGTACCGTTTTGTACGTTTCATTGTGTTCTTACATTATTCGACTATTGAAATATTCATCTGTTTCAGCCCTAGTTGACAGTAGCTGCTTTTCCATTGACCCTCAAATATCACAAATATAACTTGCGCATTAAAAATGTACCTGATGGAAAAATTATTGTTTTGGCAAAACTCTCATTTTTCAATTAAAAGGTTTTGCGTTGGCAAGAGGTGGTTTCTTTGGACGCTGCGAAATTGGTATAATATGCAAAACTGCAATGGAAAGAACTTTTTTCACAAGTCTTAAATAAAAACAAGAGAAGAAGAAGAGTTTTAACAGAAACATGGTGCGGTATGTGTGGACACACCAGGAAACTCAATAATTTAATAATTTTGTTTTAGATATAGGAGTAATGTATAATAATAACAAATATATCTGTAAATAAACATGATATTTATGTTCGTCACCATGTTGATGGAATGTCTTCTCATGTCATCTCACAATAATAAATAAATAAATTATCATATTTGTGATTTAATGGAAAAATCCACATTACGCACTTGTGTTTTTCCAACATTTAGTGAATATCAGTAAAGTTTTATGCAGAAACCTAATGGAAAAGTGACCGGTGTGATGCTTCTGAACCCTTTGAAAACCCTCTTAATTCATGTGTAAAAGGTTTTTCCAGTGGAATCATGTGGATCCATGTTCCCTGTCCATTATGGGATGTCTTACCTGGCTCCGGTGACGTCCACTCCCACCATCAGCTGGCCGTTCAGCGACAGCAGCTCGTCTCGGAGTCTGATCCTCCCACAGCGGGCGGCCGGGCTCTTCTTCCTCACCTCGGTCACCCAGATGCAGCCCACATCCATCATGGGACCCTGGTCCTTCCTCCTCCTCGGACCTCCCTTTTTTCTTCCTTCGGGGTCTCCGAAAATAGGGATGTTCCCAAAGCTGAGGCCGAAGTCTCTGCCGTCGGCTTCGTCTTTACAGAGGGAAACGGCGTGCACTTCGATGTCCAGTCCGTCGTTAGAGGACGGGCTAACGGGCGGCACCGTGTCGGACTCCATGAAGTTCATCTGGATGTACTCCACCAGCTTCTGGATGGCAGCCAGGCACAGCGATATGTCCACCACGTTAAGACTGTTAACGCTGCTGCTGCTGCAGATGCTCTGTCCTTCCACATTCTGACTGATGTCCTGCTCCACAAGCTGCAGAAAAACACCACAGGACAATTAGGTTTTTCAAAATAAATCCACAGCCCTGCAGTTAAACATGGACCAGTTTAATAAAAATATAATCGGCAGACGTAACGACGCCTTTTCTACAACGACGTCAGGTCAACTTTACGATTTGGACTGAGAGGAGAAAGCTGCAGAAGGAACACTGAAGTATTTTTAAGTGTTTTAACTGTGAATGTAAATGAAAAATATTCATCATGACAGGAAAATAGCAGCTCCAGTACACGCTGTAAAAAGGTGGTTCCAGTACCTTGTGGTCAGGGTGGTGCTCCTTACTCTGACCGTTGTCATGTGATGTTGTCGTCTGAGACCGGAGCCAGTCGTCCAGCAGGGGGAGGATGCTCAGGGCATTGTCCTGAGTGACGGGCATCCTGGCATCCTGGGCCCACGGAGGGGGGAGGGGGGGGGCTTCACCAACCACCAGTCTGAACCTGAGGACAGTTTGTAGATTCACAGGATCCACTGCAGGGCGCCGTCCTCAAATCCATGTCTGTGTGTCCATGAGCAGCACCGTCAACGAGGGGGGGTCCACTCAGACAAGTGACTATAAGAATGTACCCACTGCTTTTGTCGTCGTCACTACCTGCAAAACAACAGACGCACAGTTTGGTGGAGAAATTTAAAAAAAAAATAAATAAATAAAAGAATCAAGTGATTTATCAGCATTTATTAGAATATTATCCTCTACTTTTGAATCTTTTCTGTCAGAAATAAAGTATTTTCTACAGCTGTCCAATTAACGCATTAACCAATCTGCTTTAAAACAACCACAGTGGACCAAAGTGCATCAAAAAACATTCAAATCAAATAAAGAAAATAAGCTAAAATATGAAAACAATAACAAAATACCAACATTGCACGAGTGTGAAAAGGCAAAAGACAACAGGTGGGTTTTAAGAACAGATTAAAGCTGCGTTTCCACAACATGGAACCAGCTCCCATTTCTGCGTCGTCTGTTCAGAGTTACTGAAAACTCCCTCGTTGCGTGTGTTGTCGCCTGAATTTTTTACGTCTTCCACCAAAGACTGAACCTCCTCGACCGACCGCAGTAGTTTTGCTGTTGCCGTCATCATAAGGATTAATGTACCGCTATATTTACTCTCATCTTCCACATCTGTTTTTTGTCACAGACAAAAACTGTCCGACCAGTCGGTGGTCTGCAGGGTTTAAACGTCACAGTTTAGTATCACTTAGAACCTCAGCGGACGTGATACCAAATAACTAGTACATGCTAGAACCCTGTGCGGTACAAGTTTCTTCATCCTGCTCCCACCTGGATTTTCTGACCATTACCGCCTGCAAACGCGGAGTATGTGTTACACTCCCGCCTGCTCCCGTGATTATTATTATTCCCACACAATAATAGAGATGCTTTGATGTTTGTCTTCTCCGGTCCCACAGGAGAAAAGAACAGATGATAAACTTACGCTGGTTAGAGGTTCTTTTCCACTTCATTTACCGTATGTTCTCCATTCTATAGCTACGTGAAATCTCGATCCCGCAATGTTTTTTATTAGCCGCCCGCTCCCGCCCACAGTCAAGCTCATACCGCCCATTCCCGCGAGATTTGCATTGGTTCCAGCAGGTCCTAGTCCCAATGCAGTCCTCTAGTACCGGGTACCAGATTCAAGGTTCTTTTTTGTAATGGAAACGCAAAAACGTTGAGTCGAGTCGGTACCATGTAGTGAAAACGTAGTATTAAAAACAGGTAAAGAGGAGGTCTGTCCGATCTATAGAGGCAGGTCCACTGGGGCCTGGTCCACAGTCTGGGACCGGGTCCACAGTCTGGGACCCAGACGTAGAACCCCAGCAGAACCGTGGAGGTAGAGGATGTGTTCAAAGACCCACTGTGCGAGTTAGTGCCAAACTACTGACATATTTGTGCCAACTCCCCAGGGCGGGGGCCGCTTTACGTCCTACTTCTAATACTATGGGGGTAAGGAGCGGTGCGGACCGCCGCCCGCACAAGTGCAAATG
>JAPSES010074866.1:0-10151 GCA_029822895.1 Maxillicosta whitleyi | reverse complement strand
TACTAAATCCACACACTTGTGGATTTTATAATTAAATATCATACTAAACAAACTTTTAGAATGAACTATTAATACCCTTGTGGGAGCTACCCATGAGATTGTTAATAAACACGGTCTATATTTGCAATATTATTTTTGTGATAATCGGTTATTTTCCTATATTTCATTTACTTGATAGAATCCACAGTAAATCCAAAGCTTTCATGTTCACTACAGAGACTCTTAATGTCCAAACAGGTCATAGATGATGATGATGAAAAGCAGAGGAACTGCCTTTTACCTGAATTATTTACATGTATCGATAGGATTAGTGGATCAAAACATATTGTGTATTTTTGAACAGTAGATGCTTTTGGTAACCAAGAGCTGTTTAGGTCTTTGGGTTGAAATGAAAGAAATACAAATATTGTAGAAGTCAAAGATGAGTTGTTTTAAACTATATACTAGTTGAGAGTCCTGTGTTCCTTAAGGAAATGGAAGCCATGGTAGAGATCATGGAGTCAGAATAGATGTTGCAATGTTGTGGATAATAATAGTTTTTCCATCTTAAAAACGTAGTGGAATGGTGAACAGCTGTGTTATCAACTGACATAACTGTTATCATGACCGCTGTGGAAAACATGTTAGCATTTAGAATCACCTTTAGCAACTTTCATCGACACATGTTTGTAAGTTTTTACACTCAGGTAAGTTATAATCATGTCTTCATTTCATCGCTACACAGTGAACTTTACAAATCTGCCTGCTTTCATAGGTAAATATTTGATCAATTAGTTCTGTTTGTTTTGGTTTTTTGCAGCCAAATCTGCCTATGAAACATGTAATATCATCATTACTGGATACTTTCATTAAACCTCGGGCACAAAGAAGTCAAAGCAACTCAGAGTAAATGATTTAATAAGATGAAAAAGAGAACAGAGAACTATGCTGCATGTGTCAATATAAAACACTAAAGTGAATATTATCTGCATTATCATATTAAATGACTGAAAACCCAGTTGAATTCTGAATATATTTACTTTTTCTACACACACACACACACACACACACACACACACACACACACACACACACACACACACACACACACACACACACAAAATTGTTCAGTATAAGTTAGTGAAACTAACCTATAAAACCGATAAACATGGATTTTTTCCCCTTTTTTTGGCGCTCCTTTGCTATTGCATTGAAAATTGCTGCTCTTTTCATCAATATGTTCGAGTGGTTTCCTCTGGTAACTACAGAGATAAAGACATATGTGCAAGTATGGCAACCTCTACCCACAATGCAATGTGCCAGGATTATAACAACGGGAAACAAGGACAATTAAAGAAGGAATTACTGTGGAAATGTAATGATAAATACTGTGATAAAGACACATTAACAAATTAAATCTCTGGAAAAGCTGCTTGAAAACCACAGCTTTTCCTGCACAGAAAATGAAGAGGAAGAACTTTTGTCCGTGCTACCTCCAGTTCTGGGAAAACTCTGACAGGCCTTCATTCCAACTTTTACAGCCAAAACTTTAAACAACTGCAGACATTTTTTGAAGGCCTAATAATTTTGTTTCAGCGTTCCACTATTTCCTTTTTTCTTAAATATTTCCAAAAATGTAGCTTTTCTAAACTGTAAAAAGGTATGAACGTACAAGATAATCTGTAAATAAGTGACTTCTATTTACATTTCCTTTAACAAACAGTAACACCAAGACCAGATACCTTATCATTTTTACAAGATAACTGTCATCGCCTCCAACCATACAATTATTGAAATTCTTAAAATATGCTGCTTGTAAAACGTTTGGCATCCTGAAAGTATGGAACCACCCAATTATGTTTTTGTCTCATCATGAATCTTTGGCCACTGACGTTTAAGAGCAGCGTTAAACTGCATATGAAAAGATGCAGATGACATTTAAAAATGATATTTATCTCCAATAGCGTTCATATAGCAAGTATAAATGGATCCAGATCCACAAATGAAGAATATTCACTTTTATCATTTATCTTATTGCACATGTTAAATTCTTTCTTAATTCTAGAGTCAGAACACTGAAAGGAACTGTAATAAAAATTGCTTGTCTACGTGTTAAAACGACCATGGGTGAAAAACAACACAACATCAACTCTTACAGATACTGTTTTGTTTTAAGAAGACCGGCCATCATGGCTGCCGATAGGCCCCAAAGAACGTAGCTCAACTGATCAGTCGTCTCCCATCTCCTCAACACAATCAAAAAAGTGTGAAGAACTAAATCAACAACTGACTTGACCGTGCGTTCTGCGCTTACGAGAGACATAAAACCAGAAATGTCATTGTTAGCAGAGTGTTGAGTAGCCAAGAAGGGTTGTTGTTGTTGTACTTTGTTGAACAGACGGCTATTGGCGCTTTTCCACTCATGGTACCGGCTGTACTCTACTCAGTATTCCTGTGGTTCTTTTCCACTTATTCGACCAGCTCGTCTCTTACTCCCACGCGGCACTTTACTTCCAGAGTTGCCGAAAACTCACTCATTGCGTATTTTCTCGTCTGAATTTTTACGCCCGCCACCAAAGACTGAATCTACGTGACCGTTTATGGTGTAGTTTTGTTCTGTCATCATGTGGATTCATGTTTCGCTATTCACTGTCTACTTCCGCATCTGATTTTTGTAAATCGGTCACAGAGAAAACTGTCTGACCAATCAGTGTCTGCAGTGTCGTGACGTCACGTTTTGGTGTCGGTCCCAACATTTTGGAACTTCGGCTGAGGCGGTACTAAAAAACTAGTATTGGTTCCCAGATTCAAGGTCCTTTTTCATAATGGAAAAGTGAAAGAGCCGTGTAGAGTCGAGTAGAGTAGAGCTGGTACCATGGAGTGGAAAAGCATCATTAGAAGACAGTGGCATTGGCAGCTCTGTTACAAATGTTACAAGTGAAAACTAAGGACAAATTGCACCATAACAATGTTAACAGTGTTCACTTCATGGAATGAATGAAGTCCATAGGCAACACTGACTGGCACTCATTCAGATACGATATGATACGAGTTAATTGTTAATGTTAATGGACTATTATAAGATTATTCACATGTCAACTTCTACATCACTGATTCACTAATCAAGGGCTCTCCCTCCAACAATCAGATTGGTCCGACTGAATGACTGGGTAGTGTTGAACGGGTTGAAAAAATGTGAATTTATAGCATTAACGACAGACGAACACAAACACACCAAAACAAAAAACTTCACCAGAGTGCCCGATGATGTCCAAGCGTCAGAAATCGTGTCGGTGTGTCTTTACCATGAGAGTTTAGCAGTAGAAACACTTTCAAAAAGCAGAGGATATAGTTAAAGTAAGAATTTAAAAACACAAAAAACACATACTTAATATTACTACAGGTAATTCTGACTTGACACAACTTTCCATTTAAGGAGGATATACTGTGATCAGACCTGCGAGATGAAAGGACGGAGGGAATAGGGGTGTGATGGAAGGAAAACCAGGAGGAAAATGTGGGAAAGGCAGCGTGAGATGAAGATGTGCAGGAGGATGAAAGTGTGTGTGTGTGTTTTTGTGTGTGTGTGTGTGTGTGTACCTGGTTAACCTTGGTGGGTTTCATTAGCAGACCAAGGCCAGCAGGATGAATTAGGAGGCCGGGGGCCACAAATTTATCCTGGACAAGGCCTTCTCTGATTAAACCTACCGAACACACACACACACACACACACACACACACACTAGGGAAACACAAATTCACATGTTCAGAAATGGGCCAAAATGTGCAACAAAGACACTTGAATAATACTGACACCAGGGTTATTTGGTCTTTTTGACTAATATTTTTGTTTTCAGTTTAATTTTCGAAAGGTATTTCATAGAATTCATTTTATGTTATTATGAAGAACTGTTTATTTAATATGTTTTTTTTTTCTGTATAGCTACAGAGTTCTTTAGAGGTTTTGATGGGTTTATGATGGACTATTATCAAAACCTCTACCTCATTCATTCATTGGTCATTTTGTCTATTATTTTGTAAAATATTATAAAAATATAACTACAAATGAAGTTTTCAAGTTTCATTCTACAAATATATTTTTTGTAAGGGCAAAAAAAAAAAAAAAAAAAAAAACAATAAGAAAGCAGCATAACATAGAATTTATGAGCCTGTTCTTTATTCAAACTCTCATATTGTGCAATAATTTATTTTCTGTTCAACTTTAACCATTAGTTTTGTTAAAGCAAATCTGTTCTGCTTCAGTTCATTAATTATATATATATTTTTATTTTTCGCTGCTGCTTTCAGATTCAGCCTCTTAGTTTTTGTCCTATAGAAACTGGAATTTACCCTTGTGGTAGTAGTAAAAGCATATCTTATCTTATAGTAACCTAGACACACAGTAAATACTATTTTACATTTAGTTTTTCTTCAAAAACTCCAAACCCTTAGTTCCTCCATCCAGACCTTACATGTGTTCTCTGTGGGTTTTCCAATAACACATCAATTTCTATGGTGGCATGGATCTGCCATAATTCATAATATATAGAGAAATATAAAAATGGCTCGATAAATTAATTCATGTGCCAATACATGATACAAAAAATAATAATAAATTTATAGGCATTTTTGATGAAATTATCTGCAAAGTGTGACAAAAATGATCATTTGCATTCTGATTTGTAATCGTTTTAATCTTATTTTGTGTTATTTACTGTAACATGTCATTTTCCATACCATTTATTTAATTATTTATCTATATTAGATCATTATAATACATTTTCCTTCATTAGACATCATTAAGGATGCCTTTGAATTATTATTGTTTTCTATTATGTATTAATGTATTGAGCCATTTTTATATTTCTGTACATGTTATTAAATATGGCCGGTTGTTGCCTCCATACAATGTTGTTACTGGAGGATGATTCAAGGCTGAGGAGGAGTCACTGAGTTCATCCTCTGATCCTGGACCCCACCCCGCCCTTTGACACCTTCGGATGACACCAAAGACAAGGATCATCCCTGTAACTCTCCTTATGTTCAACTTTCAAGGATGTCAATATTCTTTTAGCTCTTTGTTTCTGATGCTTCCAGAAATAACGAGGGTGACGTCATGTAAATCTCTTCTACGTGTTTCAGCTTTTGTTTCATAGCCACGTGATAACTATTATTACTGCGAAACCGAAGGTGCAACGAACTCAGGTTCTCTTTGCCCCATGTAAACAGTTCCACACGTCATAATATTGTTAACAGCTTATTAAGTGAACAGTGAATTGCTGTTTTGCAGTTTTCATGACACTTCACAATCCAGTGGTGTGTGAAGAAAAGAAGAATTGATGCTGCAAATGTGATTATTGATGTCAATGACTGATGCACATGGCATTTTTTATGCAAATTTGTGTGAATCCCATGAATATGAAGAATATCCTTGTATTATAATGCATGATTATAATGAATGATATATAATTATAATTAGAAACACTCATCAAGCTTAATGCTTTATGACAAAAATAGTAACGTTTTATGAACTTAATATCTATAATGAATTATGCTTTATTTGTGTTTACATTATCTGTGCTTTTTTGCATTGACTTAATCTAATTTTATTCACTGATCTTAAAGACAGTAGTGTCCATTTATAGTGAGTTAAACAGTATGAAACACATCATAATAATTCTATAATGTCTTGTAAATTATTTCATTCATTATTAATCATTTCATGCTCTTTAAGCTTTGTAAAAATAGCAAGTGAACAGTAAATATAATGTACTGGCTGTAACTGACATTATAAAGGTCTTTACACACCAGAGGTTTATTTTGTGTATGTGCATGTGATTACTATGTACATAATTACATTTTTCCAACTCACTCACAATGTGCATATTATGTGGTAAAAAAAAAAAAAAAAAAAGCACCATAGTAGAATTTTACATTTTTCACAGCATCAACCAATCGTTTGTATGAAATGGACATCATGTGATAAAAATAATGCACCAGTGTTTGGGATGAAACACAAATGACAAACATAATGAAATGAAGGATGAGTGGAGCAGAATCACTAAATGACCAGACAACGATGAGTGTGTGTAATATGAACGTCACAGGAATCAAGTACAGTTTTCAGAATGTGAGTGTTTTTGCCTGGACACAGTAGACTATCATTGTCTTGTGAATATATTTATGTGTTTTTACTGAACAAACATCATAGACTTACATTGTTGCCCATGTGAATTTTACATTTTGGTGTCATTCATTCATTTATTCTTGTGTGTAAAGAATCAATTATTATAAAATTTATTAATATTATATAAAGGCATCACACTTAAGTTTATTATTGACATTGGATCAACAATAAGTTATTATTATTATTATACAATGTATACAGATGAGTGTTTCTCATGACTATACAGGGCTATAAGCTTATAAAACATGCCACGTATGTTCCTAATGTGTTCTAATTTTTCTTCATAGACAGTGGTACAACCAGTTATTTAATAAAAGTCAAGTCATGGCAGCTCTTCACACAGACTACCAGCCTTTAGACCAGGATGAGGTTGCATCATGCACTTTTCGAAAGGTGAGTTGGTGGTAAAACAGGCTGAAGGTCATCGTTTATGAAACTCCCCACCCCCTTCTCCACACTCTGGTCCAGTGTAATCTGGCTGAGGAGAGGTCAGCAGGTTCTTGGGACAGTTTGCAGGGTTACTGAGGTCATTTTGCTCCACCTTTGGGTTGATATTAACCTGCTAATACCCGAGGGCCACAGAGTAAACCCTGCAAGGTCAGACCGCCAGCATCTTCACATGGAAAACACGCATGTATGAATGTGACGCCCTTCACCATTTGGTTCCCAGTTAAGCAGATAATAGTTGATGATCCGATCCACACTTGATGGAAATGACTAGAATGGCCTTTGACCCAGAATCCCTTAGTCAAGGGAAGGTTATACGTCCTGTCGTTTTCAGTTATGTAAAGTCCGAGTGCTCTCAAATAAAAGGAAACATACTGTAAAGAAGGACTTGGTGGTCGTAAACGGTGTACTTGTAAAAAGGAGAGCACAGGATGCGTATGAGGATTCAAGTGAAGGAATCTCTTCTTGTGTTTACAGAGTGAAGAGCGATGAACTTTACTTTCCAAATACAGAAAGTCATTTGTTTTAGTGGAATATTTCTGTCTCTGCCCTGCGTCAGATGTGATGAAACAACATAAAATCAATGCAGACACGTGCATTTGTGTATTTATGACCATGAGTGTCCTGGGTATTAGTGTTTTTTAACAAATACTTTGTCTAATATGTCAAATTATATTTCGACTTGAAGAGCCTCAGCTCCAAAATGAAGAAAAATTGTGATACCATTGATATCTGCTGATATGCTCACATTGACTTCCACTGAAACTACATGGTTAATATTTTTTCAGGAATCATTCCAGTTTCATTAGTTTTATTTGGATCTTTTCTCAATGATCTGGAAGTCCATATTTTATTAAAGCTGTTAATAATATCTGAAGCTTTGATTGACAGATCAGTATCACTTATATTCTGATTGACTTTTGGAATTTCGGTTTTTATTAAAACACATTCAGGAGAGACCATTCCACTCTCAATGTGGTTTGCCCTATTTGTCCAAAAGGTAACCATGGCAACAGCTGAACTGTGAAACAATGGGCATTGTTATGATCGTTCCATTAGTTAATTAAATACAATCTATGATCAACCACTATGTGAATACATGTTTATAACAGTTTATGGTTGTTCCATAAACTACAAGTGTTTGTATTTATACTGTACATGTATTAATTGTGAATGAATGGACAGTATTTTCCCAACCTGACTGACATTACACAGCAAAAAAAGGGATCTAAAAACAAGATAAAAACACTAAATGTGATGAAAACGATACTCAAAACATGTGAAATATTTATCCATGCAACAAGATATTGTATTGTATTAAGATTTTTAAATGTAGAAATAAGCATGTGTACAGATGTATGAAAAAAACAAGAAATTAACTCTTAAAACAAGATAAATTATTATTATTATTATTATTATTATTATTATTATTATTTAATTATGAATTATTATTTAAACACTTCTAAATCAAAGTTTTTTTGTTGTTTTTTTTCTCGGTAAGTAATGGCAAATAATGTGCAGTGTATTTAGATAAAAAATTCCAACCTAATTCACAGGGACGCTAAATAAACTGGTTTGATTGATCAGAACTGAACACTATTGACATGAACAAAGTGGTTCCACCTGCTGGGAAGAAACAAACCTGTTGGGATTAGAACAGGTGATTTTTTTTCTTTCAACTTCATTAAGAAAAATCATTGAATTCCATAGAAGAAGAAAAAAAAACTTGACTATGTCCTCTATGTTGCCATGTCTCTGGTTCCTGTTTTTGGTTATTTTGACCATCCATGGCAGAAACAGTCCTCAGATCTTCTGAGTTTTCCCTGCAGAGCTGTTTTGTTGCTCTACCTCCTTGTGTTCATCCCTCCTGGAAATGAATATGTTTTTTCCCAACAAAAAGAAACTATTGGATCATGTGTTTACATGGGTATTAGGTAATTTTAAAACTCCTGATCAGACCGTTTTTTTTTTTTCTTATTGAGGTGGTTATATACACAGACTAACATTCCCAGAACATCTGTATTATGTCACCTTCAATAAAACATGAAAGAATCAGGAGACTTTTTTGTGTAAAAGTGGGTCTTTTTTTCATTTCTGTAATATCAGTATGAATTATGAGCTCGTACAACAATTAAACCTTTTGTTTCAAACATAATTATCCACTATAGATGATTTAAAGTGACACATAAGGTAGTAAATTCAAAATGAAACCTGTCTCTCTGTGTGTAAAGTGCTTATAAACCACAGCTGCGGGGCTCTATTTTCCACCTAGAGTTTGTCACTAACGGTTACACATCGCCCTTCGCCCTCCAAACCCCTCAAAATTGCAATGTTTACATTCTCCGACGGACCGCTTTTTTCCACCTGAGCGCACTGCGCATGACCGAGAAACTTCAGAAAACACAGGTCATGTGACTTCGGACCGGCCACAACAACAGCAGATCATCCATCATGGTGGATTATTCTCCTGATTGTATTGCCTTTCTTTCTGTGCTATAGATATCACAAAGGAATCACTGAAAACTACTTACAGCGTCAGAAAAGTCCATGGATCCTTGGTCCTTTAAGCTATACATGTCTATATACCTTAAGTTGCTTTGGATAAAAGTGTCAGCCAACTGTAATGTAATCCTTCCTCTGTCTTTGGATCCAAGTATGGATTCATTTCAGCCGGCTCTAACTCAGACCAATGGACTCACAGATGGGTTTGGATCAATGAGTCCGTTTCTTTTCCTACAAATCAACTCTTTACTGTAATTTATGGGACTTTATGAGACTATGATCAACCTCTGCAGGACTATGTGTTGTTATTGGGTTGGAAAAGTCACTTGTTTGGAATGGTTTGGAATGTGGGAAACTCAACTGATCCGAGTAAATAGACATGAGTCATTTTGGGGAATCGAGTAAAAGATAGAAGTAGGGATGCACTCAATCACCTCTATTGATTAGTCAGTGTTTGGTGTGTATATTCTGTACATTTATAGATTTGAGCCTTGAGTGGAGAAATTTGGGAATAAAGATTTAATGCATGCATGCCTCAGTGGTGACATTTAATGTTGCACCCACAGTTACATAACACGTTTGGTTGATACTGGGGTTGTATATGTATGCATCTATGACCAGAGTTTTACTACTTGTACTTGTTGTGATACAAAGCTCTACAAATAAAATAAAATAAAATTTAAAATTAACTATTTGTTCATATTTATCTCGCTTTGTGTGGAGCATTTGTATAAAAAAGTGCTATATAAATAAAGTTTTACTTACTATGAATTCAGTCAGAACTTGCACTCGCTGAAAACTTGAATGAACCTCTGAGCTTCCATCTGTTCCATCTGTTTGTCACAACATGTTTACTTCTTTCTGTGGGTTGAATTCCAACTAAAGTACTTATGAAGTGTTTTATTTCTGGTATTAAAGGTCATCCCTGTGATTATTAGCATAAACATAGATAATAACAGTTCAAGATTCAAGAAGTCTTTATTGTCACTGAGCATTTGCATGTCAATGAAATTTTCAGTGCAACCCCTGTGTAAAA
>JAPSES010074865.1:0-10152 GCA_029822895.1 Maxillicosta whitleyi | reverse complement strand
AGCTGTTATCAACAGAACTAAAACCCTTTAAAGAAGGAAAGAAGGAAGGAAGATAAAGAACTTTAAATTTTAATACACACTCGTATAGGCCGGTATCGGTATCGGCCAGTATCGGTATCGAATCGGAAGTGCAAAAAAATATCATCATCAGATTGGAAGTGCAAAACCCTGGATCGGGACATCACTAACAACAACCGTTCTTGACTACTCAACACTCTGCTGACAACAAAGACTGATAATAATAATAATAACAGTGAAAAAAAAGTTCAATTTATGTTAAAATAATGTTAACATCTACAATATTCCCTTAAAAATACATAACATGAACGTTCTTCACAGTTTTGTAAAAGGATAGTTTGTAAATGTAAATACTTTCATGTCATTTTACTTTTTTTTTTTTTTTTACAATAAAGCAAAGAGAAAACTTGCATTTTTCATTATTTATAGGTTATTACTATAGTATTTTACTGGTCTGATCCACTTGAGAACTCACTGGTCTGTAAGTGGAACCTGAACTGAAATGTTTTTTTTTTTTTTTTACACCATTGCTGTCATGATCTTCAGTGTCATTTTTGCATTTCATAAATTCATCCAAAGGGATTTTACTCTTTGCTGCATGACCTGAGCGCCCAAAATGGATTGGTTTTCAGGGGTGAGAGAGTCGTGCTTTCAGACTCTCCATACAGACATCCCTCAGCAGGTTCACTCTTCTCACCTGGGGACAGAGCGATGCCTCAGGACGCCAAGAGACTGCACTGGCATGGTATGAATGATATCAGAAAACATTACAGCTGCAACTATTGAATATAGAATAGAATAGAACGCCTTTATTGTCATCACACAGTGTCATGAGATTTCGAGCTTCACCATAAAGTGCACATGTACATGTAGAGTCATTGAAGAACTATAAAAAGTTTTTAAAAAATTACAATATAATATATAATATACAAAAAACACTATATACAATGGAAGAACATTCAGTTGCCAAATAAAAAAGTGACTTGTGGTAGCAGCATTGAGTGATAGGTGATGTTTGTAACTGTACACAGTATGAAAGACATTACATTATGTAGGTAGGACAGTTCTCTGAAGTTTGAGTTTAAGGCTTATGTCATAGAGGTGGAGGTTGACACTGAGTGCTGATTGATTTAAGGATGACTAGAATATGCAGGAACACACACACACACACACACCGCAGATTAAGAGCAGTGGGTTTACCAGATCAAGCACATGAGGACCAAATGGAGGGGGTTAAGTGCCTTGCTCAAGAGCCAGTCTGGGGAATGTAAGCACTTTGGTCACACGACAACTCTCTCCAACCTTCTAGTGCACAGCTACACCCAAACAGTCATCTATAACTTATTAGAATTTTACAATTTACAAAATAAACAATATTTTTTAAGCGTTTTATCGTGTGTTTTTCCTCTTGACTAATATCAATTGGAACGTATATGTGCATCAATGAACAGAAATGAGCCTTTTCTCATCTTACATTATTATGTGTTCGTAATATTACCATAAATATTATCATAATTAATTCCCTTTTTGTGCGATTATGTGCCTTATGACATGATATGATTGATTTGAATCCGATCAGTCACAGGGTTGCTGTGGATTAATCCCCATTAAATATCATTCATTTTTAATCTATATTCATCATGTTTCGTTTTGCATGAGCACACTCAAGAAAGAAGGGAATATACTTGAACTGAACACGTTTGTCACAAGCTGGGAGTACTTAAGTGTGTGGATAATGCTTTTTTTTTTGTCCTTATATTTCCATTCAGGGTCAATGTGATGGTTCGTGTCTTGCATCATTATGGGTTGGTTCTGCTGCCTGTCACTACCGAATCGACTGCATATTTGCACATGTGCGACGATAACTCTTGGACAAACTGCCCTAAATGTGTTAGAGGCGTTCAGAGTCAATCTGCACTGCACATGGGTTCATTGCGTAAAAATGTGTAATCAGATTAATCTTGAAGATGGATTAATCCCCATTGATTAGTCTTCTTTAACCCCTTTATTTAGGTTGTTCACATTTTTTCTAAAAGGCAAGTCTGTAAATATAAATATAATTATTTATAGTTTGTTAAAATAGTGTTTTATTGGTCTGACCAACTTTAGATTGAATTTACCTAAAATTATTTTTAACATTGTTTAACATTGACTTCGTTAATATCTTCAGTGTAATTTTTGAAATTCATCCTGCGGGCCAGATTGGACCCTTTGGTGGGCCGGTTTTGGCCCCCGGGCCGCATGTTTGACACCCCTGCTCTAGAGCCACTATCCTGCATGTTCTAGATCACATGTGTCTGTGGTCCTCGAGGGCCTGAATCCTGCATGTTTTAGATATTTCCCTCTTCCAGCACAGCTGGTTCAATTAATGATCACCTCATCATCATACTCTGCAGAAGCCTGATAAAAATGTAGTGGATTTCAGGTGCGCTGGAACAGGGAAGCACCTTAAATATGCAACATACTGGCCCTCGAGGGCCAGAGTTTGACACCCCTGTTCTTGATTTCTCTCTCTTCCAGGACACTGGATGGTTGTTAACAGGCTTCTGCGGGGTTTGATGAGAGGCTTATCATATGAATCAGGCATTTTGGAAGAGGAATGCATCTAAAACATGTAGGATAGTGGCTCTGGAGCCCACCCCTGTCCTAAAGGATTAGACCACAGGTGTGAAACATGCAGCCCGGGGGCCAAATCTGTCCCGCCAAAGGGTTTAATCTGGCCCCTGGGATGAATTTGTGAAATGCAAAAATTTCTTAACAATAATTTTAGTTCAGGTTCCACATTGAGACCAATTCAGTATCATAATAACCTATAAATAGTCACCAATCCAAAATTTGTGTCTTTGTAAATGTAAAAGTTTTCATGTATTTAGACTAAAACAAAGTATAATTTTGTAAAAAAAAAAAAAAAAAAGTGAATTACCCGAAATGTCTTAAAAGAAGTATGTGCGATTTTAATATTCCACCTGTTACTAAATATTTTGTGTATTTGTAGATCCACTGTGATCTGTACGTTATAATGTACGTGTGGAAATGAAAACATAGTGATTATACAGTAGTGTTAATATTATTCACATTGTTTGAAAGGATTATTTGTAGATTTAAACATTTTCATAACATCATTTTACTTTCTCACTGTAAAATATAAAGAGAAGTTTAGAGTTGACATTATTTATATATTATTCTGTCATTATTTTTACTGTTTCGGCCCTCCGCACATTAAATATAGCTGAATGTGGCCCCTGAACTAACACCCCTGCCATAGACGGTCATGTAGATTCAGTCTTTGGTGATGGACGTAAAACTCCAGACGAGAAAATACGCAACGAATAAAGGTTTTCGGCAACTCTGAGCAGACGACACCGAAGTAACGCTCCGTGTCAGAGTAACGAATCGAGCTGAGACGAACTGGTCCCATGTAAGTGGAAAAGAACCACAGGAATACGGAGTAGAACCGGTACCATGGAGTGGAAAAGCGGCATTAGGCCCC
Organism: Maxillicosta whitleyi; assembly: GCA_029822895.1. Lineage (NCBI taxonomy): Eukaryota > Metazoa > Chordata > Actinopteri > Perciformes > Neosebastidae > Maxillicosta > Maxillicosta whitleyi. Next base: position 6,644 of record JAPSES010074865.1, on the reverse strand, counting down.
TGAACTAAAATGAGTTCGACAACCCTGGATCAGACCTTTCCTGGCTTCTACGTTTCCAATCACAGTTGCAATTACCTGTTCGCTTCACATGTGTTATATCAGTTACTTCGCTTGATTGCTGATCTTAAATTGCCTCTGTCCAACCCGTGTGGCAGTTTGTCAGGAATGGATGTGCATTATCAGACAGAATAAAGACAATCAGACACAACATACAACGTGCTGTGTTCATCTCATTATGTCGGAGGGTGATACCTCAACCTGCCATCATGGGTCATTACATAGCATCCCCATGGGGGTACTGACCTACTTTCAAGTGCCTCCTTGTGTTACATTGTAGTCAACAAAGACTAATCACCTCCGCTAATTCCCACCCATGCATTTCTCAACAGAACGCAACAAAACAAATAAAGTGTTAAGTTACTTCCTATATTTTCATGAAACTGTGTGGACAGCAGTGAAAGCCTTTGCTTAAGAGAAAGGTTTTTTGTTTTTTTTTATCTGTTGTTACAGTAAATGGGTGCTTTCCAGTCTTCACACACTTGACTGCACATTGTTCTGAGGTGTAAATCCCACCCAATATTGGCCTAAATATCTGCACTGTGTGAGGCCAACAAAACAACAGAACAAAAACAAAAATAAGTTCCTTGACTATCTCTTTTAACCTGTGGTAATGAGCAACAACTGGCTGCCAAGTTTTTGGATGAAAGGCTGAGAAAAAAAACTTTGTTTCCCCTTTGTTACTAAAAAAGGAATATCGTCTATTAGATGGTTTTCTATTTTTATTTATTTATTGTCAGAGGCAGATTTTAGTCTGCGTTTCTTCCAATTATTATTTTTTTTATATTTATGGAGTCATTTAAAATATCACAAATAGCAAAAAGACATTAAAACTGGTAAACCATGAATTATAAACATATCTGTAAAACTTTTAGGTTTTTAAAATTCATGTTTTGTGTAGAAAAGATAAAGGACCGAAGCAAAAATTAACCACTGGGGAATTACATTCCATTATTATTATTATTATTATTATTATGGTTTAAGGCCAAAATGGATACGATGATTCCAACACGATGTTAATTCTACACAGTACTGAAGAAGTGCAAAACAGTAAAGGCTTTTAAAGTTGCCTCTCCATCTAACCCTTTATGTGTTATTTATCACCATTTATTATATTATCCTCTCCATTTTCCTATATTTAACTTACTCATCATGTAGATATTTATAAAAGCTGAGAAAAAAACTGAAGAAAAACTGACTTTCAACAGAAAATATCATTATGTCTGTATGTGCAGACATCCTAATGCACATAATAAAAGCATTATGTCTGAAGTATTTCCAGGTTGGGTACTTTCATCTTACATGTCAATGCATGAGAACATATACATCATGAAAAGAGCTCGCCCATGTAGGCATTCCCATCCTACTACAGTGTCAAAGGAAATGCTGGTGACATTATAATGACCGTATATCTGAAAGGAATGGCTCGTATCAGTCTGCAACATCACATCTTCACTGCCCCTCACAACAATCCATTTTGTGGAATGCGTCTGAAATAATACATGCATGAAACGTTCAGACATTGGATTGTGCAACATGTTGTTTAACGATGTAACCGCAGCTCAATAGTATTCTTTCCTATTTTCACCCTCAGAAAAAGCCAATGATTCAGATTTAGTTGATTTGTGTAAAGTTAAAGGGGGCTATTGTGTGCACTTCAGGGATGTAACAGTAAAGCATGATAAAATATGGTAGGGTTAGTATTCCCATGTGAATTTTCATTATGTTTAAAGCTGCGCTTGATAAACTGCACTTTGAAAACTAATGGAGATGCTGCTCTCCCACATCACCCCCCCCCCCTCTCGCACTCTCTCTCCATTAAGAAACACCTTTTATAGCCAAAGCAAGTGATAAAAATGGCAGTTGTTGTTTTCTCCATTAGACACAGCTCTAAATCAAAAGAGAATTTGATGCTGAAATCGCAGCGTTCCTTCTCCAGGGCTGAGTTTTATTATGAGGCTTATGAAGGTATAAAGTTATGATGTGATGTTTTTATCTTTGCTAAGCTGCTATTCATTGATCCACAGGTTCAGACTAAACTGTGACAGTTCCGACCTCGTTCGTGGGATTCCAATCCAATCTAACATAAACCATAATGAAATCAGAGGCCATCTGTGGTTTTCCAGTGACTGTTTTCTCTCCCTAAAAAAAAAAAAAAAACAGAGCTAAGCTAACAGAGCTATGATGTAAACTATCAGCTGATGCAGCACGTGGAGATTACAAGACACTATTATTTTGACCAACTGCCAAAATATGAGTCTATGACAAATAAAAACATGATCATCCCATAATACAGATGTGTGTGAACAATGAGCTTTACACTTCATTCAATGAGCGATTCAGTCTGTGGGTACACGGTATTGATTTTTTTTTAGTGGTTTTGGTGCTAAGTGTGCTCGGGTACGTGACTTCCCCCTGCTGTTAAGTGTTTAGAATACCAATGTTACACAGAACCCATTAAAAGGTTTAGAGTCTGTCGAGTCTGTTGCACTGAGATGACATCTGAGAGCTGTCTGCCAACATCAGTTAGACTTCATTGTCTGTGGGGGGAATTCTGACGGCAAAAATACCACACAGATATATTTAGGCTCCAACACAAGGGCACAGAAATGACAGACGGGACAATGTCAAAAAATAAATAAATAAAAAACTAGACACACGGAGCTCCCTGAGTGGGTCACCCTGTTTGGGGCTGCTGTGGAACCAGGCTTTTACCACAGCAAACTGTTCTGAACCTCCAGAACTTGTTCCAACACCCAGAGGTCAGTACAGTTAAGTGGGGACTGAGGAGGAGTGTGTATGCACAGCTTTTATGCACTGATTGAGAAAATGAGCACTCCTCAGCCAGGGTTTTTTTCTGCATAGAGATGTCAGAGGTGACCACCCCCAGCACTCACCGTCTGATGGGAGGTCATCATGGAAAACATTCTTTTGCAGCATTTGTAGTTGCAACACAATGGCGGGTTTGTGGTGTTTTGTGATTTTTCAGTGCAGAAATTAAGCTTTTAAAAAAATATATATTGTAGGGTGACAAATAATTCCCTCATTTACTTAAAGATCTTAAGGAAATAGAAATAAAACTTGAAATAACAATTAATCTACAAAAACAGGAATTTTGACATATTTTCACAGATTTTGCTCATCTAAAGAATTTGTCGGATAAGGAATATTACTTTTAATGTACAATGGCTGGGTAGCTCAGTGGTTTACGCCACTGACTTTGGTGCGGAAGATGGCCAGTTCAAGTGGCCCCTTGGGAAAGGTCCTTTACGCTATATATCCCAATGTAGCCACAAGGGGGCGCAAACGTCATTGTGCCGGTCCCAAACCGGTTGTGTCAGGAAGGGCATCCGACGTAAAAACCTGTGCCAAATCAACATGCGAAAGTGATTTGCTGTGGCGAACGCGGGGAAAAGCCAGAAAAAAAAACAACGTAATATATTATTTTTAATGTAATGATTGTTGTTTTCTTCACTTATAATTATTACAACTAAAATGGGGAGTCAAGCCAAAACGGAACAGCTTACCCATATCAACGTTAAAAATACACAAATATTCTTTCTACGCTTTACTCAGCGGTGTATGAAAATGAAGCCTTCCTGGCATGATCTCCGCCCCACTATAACTAGGATCACATGGGTTAAAGTTCCAGTGGGCCCTGAACTTTGTTTTACTGGGGAACTTTACAAGTACTCGCGGTTCTCTGAACAATGTATAACTCAAATTTATGGAAGTTGGTCAATGTGTGATAAAGAAGTGCATTGTGGTGTCATGGAAATCTGCTCGCCCTTTTTTTATTGATAGGTGGACTTTTGAGATCAGTTATTGTTTCAGAAAACAATATAACACCCTTTTGAACATTTGGCAGCTGTGTTTAGATCATATCTGGACATCTATTACACCATAACCTACTTAACCCTTGGGTATTCCCTGGGGTCAATGTGACCCCGTTCTGCTGCTTTAATCTGTGGGATGTGAATGAGGAAAGGTTTTAATGTAGTCGTCTGTAATGACCGTGCATACTGACTGTTTTTTTTTAGTGAATAGGGAGGTTATCCTTCCCAACTTGTTTTTGTTATGTCTCTATACTGTTGGTATATTGAGTGAAAATAAAATTTAAAAAAATAAAGAAAGCATGGACGTTAAAGCTAGTTTTACACCACTGTCAGTTCATTTTCCTGAAGGATGTAAAAATGTTACCACGCAAACATTTAAGTCAAGCTTCGTTGAGATGGATAGATCATTTTCATCCCCACAACCCCTTCTGGTAAACACTGACATATTATCTGTTCCGACATCAGCCAATATTAGAATCTTCAAAGCTTTATCGCCCTTTCTTTAAATATTTGCTTTTACTTATTGAAGCGTAGGAGCCATAAAACAGAATTTCAGCTCTACTGCCATGTTATAGCAACATAATATTAACGATAACAATTGAGAATACTGTCAGATCTATCTGAGATGAACCTAAAGCAGTAAAATCACAAAGCATGGGGTAAACCTTTATGATGGAGGTTGGATCAACACGTTCCAAAAGCTTCCTCTCTGAACCTGTGAGCACAGTTCAACCCAATGCACTAGAGCCAGCTGTCCTTAACAGTAGATGGCCATAAATGTTAAACTGTGGCTGCGGAGACCTTTTGGTATTAGTGTGTGAGCTGCAGAAGAGAAGCCTCCATTAGTCACAGTGACACAAAATAATAAGAACCTTTGTGGGTCACCTCTGCTGCAACATTTACTTTTTACAATGTAGCACAAAACTGATTTGCCTCATTCTACAACACAGGTGTCAAACATGCGGCCTGCGGGCCAAAAACCGGCCCGGGAAAGTGTCCAACCTGGCTTGTGGGATGTATTTTTGAAATGCAAAAATTACACTGAAAAAATTAGCACTTAATTAGTGTCAAAATCATTTGAATTCAGGTTCCACATATGGAGCAATATGATCTAAAGTGGGTCAGACCATAGAATAATATCATAATAATGTAGAAATAATGAACAAATGAAAACAAAAGCACATTTTCTCTTTGTTTCACTGTAAATAAATGAGTCGAATTACATAGAATATTTACGTTTACAAACTATCATTTCACAAAAGATGTGAATAATATGAAGAAATATAAACAACCTGAAATGTCTAAAGAGAATAAGTGCAATTTTACCAATTTTCTGCCTGTTACTAAATGTTACGTGCATTTGTCGTTGTAATCGATGTGAAAAACTGAGGCAGAAAATAGTTAAAAATCGCAGTATTTTTCTGAAAAGATTTCAGTTTTTTCCATTTTTCATGTTATTCACACTTTTGTGGAAACTTTGTAGATGTAAACATTTTCATGATATAATTTTTTTGTCTTCACTGTTATTATTTTCGTGCGTCTGGGTAGCCTAGTGGTTAACACTACTGGATTTGGTGTGGAAGATGGCCGGTGCGAGAACCAGGTGGCCCCTTGGGAAAGGTCCTTTGCGCTATACTTCCCAATGTAACCACAAGGGGGCGCAAGCCTCATTGTGCCGGGATTGTGTCAGGAAGGGCATGCGACGTAAAAGCCTGTGCCAAAACAACATGCTGTGACGACCCAGGAAGGGAAAAGCCAAAAGAACTCATCATTACCGGTATTATTTTCATGTTCTGGCCCACTTGGGTTCATATTGGGCTGCGTGTGGTCCCTGAACTGAAATGAGTTTGACGGCCCTGCTCAACACCTACATCCCGAAGACACGATTTGATGGTTTACTCAAAATAAAGTAAACAAAGACGGACTTCAAGCACAGTTCCCCCTCGATCAACAATATCTTGCACTACCCAAGGATATACAGCACACGTATACGAAGCAGTTCCACTTGAATTCTCAGGATTGAAAACGCTCATTGAACAAACAAGAGCCAAAATTTAAAAAACAAAACAAACAAAAACATCACAATCCAATGTTTCCCATCATGTCCTGCTGCGTCTATGGTGTATGAGCTGTGAGTGATATCGTCTTATCCCCTTATTATAACCTTAGCTCAAATATTTAACGAGCGACCACAGAAACCCGTTTTGTGGTGACACATATTGATTTGAACCTTTCCAAAGCAATACATTAATATTTTGTTTTTACAGCATTAACTTATGTATTTTTCCAGTGAAAATCAGTTGAAGTTACTGATGTACATGTTAAATTCAGAGGTTATTATATTATCGGCCTACTAGCACCCCCCCCCCCCCTTTGCCTGAAAGAAGGTGTGCGAGGGGAGTAATTTTACAAAGAATATGCCAGACCTGTACATGGGGGGCGTGGTAGGTTATAGTGCAGTGTAGATATAGCTGTGCGTGGCCTCCCCCCACCTTAATAATTTGTGTTAATGTTGTATTTACTGGAACTTCAGGTAATTAAAAAGATGGGGATAGGAGAAGCAGAAATAACCCTCTGGTTATATGGATGTATTTTACAGAAGCCGACAGCGGACTTCATATAATCTTTTTTTTTAAACTCACCGTTATACCGGCATAATTATTCCGTGATCTTGAGAAAACAAAACTATTATTTCATGGTGTAGAGATTAACCTACAACCTCAGCTGGATCACTGTATCTCCGTCGGTAGA
>JAPSES010074864.1:0-10152 GCA_029822895.1 Maxillicosta whitleyi | reverse complement strand
ATTTGTTCATTTCTTTGTTAGCAGCATGTAATTCACATTTCTTTGAGTATGTTTCCAGTGTCAAGAATCTAATAAAACAGATAAAAAACAAAAAAAAAAACAAATGTGGGCGTAATATTGCAGGGTGTCAGTCACAATATGTGGGGGAACTGTGCTGCTTGGTGCAGGTTTGCGCTCTCTGAGTGCTTTTCTAGTTTATTTTAACTAATCCAACGAAGCTCATGGACCCAAATGAAAGTCCATATATGGTTTCTTATCAGTGCCCTGTGAAATATGTGCGATGACAAATAAAGCCTCTTCGTGTCTTTGTACACCAGAAATCCTGAGCCACTTCCTTTGCTTGGCTTTATATAACAGTGTCAACACGGCTTTAAAGCACCGCCACCCATCATCCACGCTGTAATTTAGCATATATCCACACCTTCACAAGTGCCACTGCAGAACTGATAGCACTAAAAAGCACAAGGCTGAAAGCACTGAAGTAATTAGTGAGTCAGAGAGTTTCAGTGTCGAGCTGTTTAACCGGTATAGAAGGTGAGAATGTAATGTGAAACTTTGTTTTCACACCATTCAGCTGACCTTGGCTCTAATGACCTGCTTAGAGACTGTGAGAAAAGATTTCAATAAAACAAGGATGAAATGGAGGAGAGCGAGGGAGCATTGGATCATTTTGTTTTGCTGGATGCAGTATTCCTCCCTGTTTAATTAAGTTATACGAGCTTGTTTTTTTTGTAATGAGGTCCTTGTACCATTTGGTAGTTGGTGTATTTTGTTCTCATGTGTCGTGTGTAATGAGCATCTTACCATAGTGTCTTGAAGTAAGTCACTGAAAAAAAAAAGTGTCTTTTGCCATATAATTATTGTATTGTAACAAGCTAAAATAATATTTTAAAAACTGTTGAAAATAGTGAAATGTCAGCAATGTCATATTTTTTTTTTTTAACCCATAAAGACCCAAAACCATCAACTGATATAAACCATTTAATATCTGTTGATCCACTAATTTTATCAATACATGTAAATAATTGGTGTAAAATACAGTTTGTCATCTTGTCATGGTCATCAGATATGACCCATTTGGTCGTTCAGAGGCTCTGTAGTTACCATGGAAACACCATCATCTTCAACAACATTGATTCACCAGTAAAATTCATAGAGTTTGAGCAATGACAGTGGATGGAGACTTGTTTTTGTGTTCAGTTATTGATATATTTGCTGAAAAAGTACTTTTTTTTTTCAGTTTTCTTTGTTTCTGATATAATAATCCTCAACTTTAGTCAGCTTTTATGAACATCCACATGATCAGTAAATTAAATATAGGAAGATAACTGATTTTCACTGAAAGAAACTGCAAAATAAAGAAGATAATACTGCAATAAATGGTGATAAATCGCTTAAACAAGGTTAAATATGGAGGAAAATTCCTCTGGGAACTGACACAAAAGGGTTATGGGTTAAAAACAGTTCATTAGATTTAACTCTGAATCGTAGGCTGCACAGCCTTGGACAGTATTGTGTTACAACTACACGTCTTCCCCTGCAAATATCTAAATGAAATGATTTACAGCATGTTTGCTTTCTATGCAAGACAATGACCTTATGTGCAGAATAACCTACTGACTTACAGTAACTGCGATTCCATAAAATGGAGTTTGAAATAAAGTTCTGAAAAAGGAATGTGACTTGAATGCATTTTCATGAAGTGGTTTAGTAGAAATGGATCTAGGCTGTTGTTTGGTTCAAATGTGATGAGATGGTAGTGATTTTATATGCGACTGATAAACGGTAGCAGAAGCATATCATTCTGTCAGTGTTTACCGTATATAATAGCTGCAATGTTTTTTTTCTTCTATTTTTGAACTAAAACTACAGGCTGCATTATCATTTTTAAATGTGAAACTTCCAAATCTACATGATATAGTATGTTTGGACACTAACTAACCAGAGTGTAGTTAAAATCATGTTAGTAGTCGTTCCAAGAAGTCGAAAGTTCAAGTTGTGTTTGTCTGAACAGAAGCTACATAATGACCTGTCACAGTGGTGTAGGAGGAGGGGGTTTAGATACTATCTTCAACTTTTAAAAATATACCTAATGTGATGAAAAATATCATTGTTTTGCCAAAGCTCTATTCCTCATGTCTCATGGGTGGTCCAGCCTGTCAAGTGTGATGTTTGGCAACAGCCCCTCATGCCAGTTTTCTACAACCGTCAGCAGCCACAACACAGACGATTAAGGCCAGGCTTCATTTGTAAACGCCCTCCACAGAACCCATGATATCCAAATATACTGTTTGAGTGGGGGTATGCACTTGAATAATATAGAGGAGGGTAACTGAGGGTATTAACCCATAAAGAGCCGTTTACTGATCTACAATGTTTAATAACTAGTGAACCACTGAAGCCATTAATGTGCTGAAATAATTGCTGTAAAATGCAGTTTGTCATCTTTCCATGGTCATCAGATATGATGCGTTTGTATGTTCAGAGGCTCTAGAGTGAATGTGGAAACACTGTCATCTACAATATTTAATCACCAGTAAATATGGTGGTGTTTGATCAATGACAGTGGATGGATACACTGGGTTTATGTTCAGTTAATGATATCTTTACAGAAAAAGTCACTTTTTCATCAGTTTTCTCAATTTCTTATATTATATAATAATCCTCAACCTTACATTACTGAACATCTATGTATGTACTAAAGTAAATGGTAATGGCTACTGCCACAGTACTGTGAAGTAATATCAGTTTGTGTGTTGCCACAGAACCAATCAAATGTTAGTATTTGTACTATGATAATAAGCAAGAAAGGACATTTTGTTGCCACAAAGCCAATCATTGAAACTGTTCCATGAACTCATTTGTCACTTGTTGCCACAGTACTGTGGTGTATACGCTCCATATACATCACAATGAAATTATGTCAATACACAGAGGTTTAATATTGTTTTGGCCTCTTTGTTCACATGACACTGGCATTGTCGGTGCCCTGAAATGGTGTTTTTGCAGAACAGGCCCCAGAGCAACAATACTCAGCTGCAGCCTACAAACTACAGCCCCACCATAGTGTTGTGTGGGCCTAGTTTGTAGTGGGCGTTTTCCGTAGCCGCTCTGGCTTTTGTGGTTTGGAATGCTTCGGGGCATAGTACGTAGCATTGGACTGTGGCTGCAGCTGGACTCTTCTCATATGGATTGACAAAACACCACTTTTTGGAAAGAATGACGCAATATTACCACGTGACCAGAAGGAGAAAACTCTGGACATAACCTCATGTGTATGCTCACTGCATTTCGTTTGTCATTTTAGTGTATCCTGTGGCTCTGTCTGTGTTTGTGTACAGAACCACATATAAGTATGGCATACATATTGCACTGTTTTAACCCAGTTTTCCCATTTTCATCTGGACGCAGATATTTCTTGAAACAATACGTGTATGAATGTCAAACTTTAAGAATCCATGTACCACAAGCGTTGTCGTCTGGATGTAGCCACTGGCACCCCAGCCTATTCTTATAACTGGAAGGGCACATGGCATGTGTGATACTTATTGCAACAGTCTCTACAGGTCTACACATGATATAATGAGGGCACTGATTGGCTTTGTGGTAATAGACAAAGGACACTGTTAGTCCCACAGTACTGTGGCAATAGGCACTTTGAAATTAGAGGGAAAGACCTGATTTTCAGTGAAAAAACTAAAAAATACAGATGATAATATAATAATAAATGCTGATAAATCACTTAGGAAAGGTTAAATATAGAGAAAGAAACATTTGGGAAATGCCACAAAAGTAGCACTGGGTCTTTACGGCTTTAGAACAGACTTTTAAAACATTCAGAAGTTAGTTTAGAACAACGAAATCTAAGTTTCTGCAAAGACAGTGCAATTATCTGCCCTAGAGTAAGTCCAGCAGTGCACAACATATCCTCTATAATTACCTGTACCTGAAAGTCTGATTACAGCCACTGGAGATAATGCCCTCCTCTCTTGGTTCTTCTGGGAAATTGAGGTGAGCACATTCAGAGCAGTGCTGTAAAGTTTCAGACGGGCTGATTCACATCTGTATTACAGAAAGTGGAGATTCTTTCCATTTTTTAAGAAAATATAACACATCTGTAAATCACTAAAGTTCATTGCTTTGGACAGAATCTTTTTTTAAGGAGTCAAACCATCTGGATCGCAAATTACGTATGCTTGTATTTCTATTGTTCCAGTGCAGTATCTATAGTCTAATGTAGAGGCTTTGTTCAAAAGATGTGCTGATGTAGAGAAACGATGAGGACAAAAGGCAAAAATATATAAAAGAACAGTGGTCGGGGATCTGAACTCACTGCTGCAATCTGTAGGGACTTCATATTATCTGGCACACTGCGCTTTTTCCAAATGTACTCTAAACCTGTCATTTCAACCTGCAGTAATGACGCATTGTATTTTTAGTATAGGGTTTTTATGGTGTAATTTATCCACATCATTTATACACAGCCTGGCCAAAGAAGAAAAGTCTTCATCTGCATTTAACTGAGCAAGCCCTTGTGCTTTATAATTACCACAGTGATTAATATAAGTCAGCAGCAAACAAGTTCTTTATCCTTAACTGATGCAGTGAATATCTTCTCATTTCTGAAAGAAAGCATAAAGAGTGGACTGTGGATCAATGGAGATCAAGTGGTCAAGTGGTCTGATGAGTCCAGATTGAGCCTGTTCCAGAGTGATGGATGCATCAAGGTGAGAAGAGAAATGGATGTTGTAATTACCCATCATGCCTAGTGCCTACAGTACAAGCCTGTGGGGGCAGTGTTCTGATCTGGGGATAGTTCAGTTAGTCAGGTCTATGTTCAGCAACGTTAGATGTTCAGGTGTGTAGACTGAAATACATACACCACAGGTACTGGATGGATGGATGGATAAACTTTATTGTTCCCAAACTGGGATATTGTAGTAACGCAACAGCATGACAGACAGCAAAAATACAATATAACATCAGCACAGAATACAAGAGCAAACACAATATATATAATAAATTGCGAGAATAAAACAAAATGGTAGAAAAACAGTAAAGTGCAAAAATAAACTGTAATGTGCAAAGTAAAATGGAATACACAAGGTAGTGCAAAACCATAAATCAGTAATGATAATCTATACTATAAAAAGTCGAGTGGACTTGGTGTGTGTGTGTGTGTAAAATCCATAAAACACTGAATGCTGGAGTTTGACATACGTTTGTACTTTTGGTCATGAAAGGCAGTAGCGAAAACGACAAGATGATAAAAACCAATATTTTTGGTCCTATCAAGATATAGATAAAATATTAGTATGTTTAGAATACAATAGCCTTACAATCACCTTGCTATGGCCAGAATACTTTGGCGCCAACTGCTGGACAAATGCAGTACATCAGTATAAACAGTATAAAAACCAACACATCTAGAACGAGTCAACGCGCCAATAAGTCATAGATCTGTGTGTGTTGGACAGTACAAAACACTAACAGGCCTCGAAAAAAAAGATTTATAAATAATTTCCCTTTTTTGGTAAATTTGGCAATTACTATGGTTTTTGTTCTCGGTATTTGACAACAAGACCAGTCCTTGGATTATTTGCAGCACTGTTGCCCCAGTGACAAAATATAGCTCTGTTGAATCAGGCTCTACTAACATACTAAGCAAAAATTAAATAAGTAGAGAGCTAATAATTTGATGATCTTCTACCTATTATTGTAGCTGGATCATCAAATGCAGTGTATTTATGATGTTTATGACAAGACTTTAAAGGTATGTAATGTGGCCCTGAACATCCTGTGCTTCTGTAGCGTACAGTCGTAGGCTGGTGGAGGACGGCAATGCTGCATTCCTTCTACATAATGGATGTTCCTAATGTTCTGGCCTTCAGACCATTTTTCTGACTGTTCTTTGTCTGTTGCTTGTTCCATGAATTTTCCATATGTACTTTCTTTAACCTTAACACCAGCCTCACTTTCCTCATCTTCTGACTTTTCCGAGAATATCTGGGGCTCATAGAGACACAAAAACACACTCAGTCATATGCACACAGATGCCCCTATCCACTGAACCAGTTCTAATGTGAGACTATATTAAGGTTGATAAGAGCGCAGGTCTGCAGTGCTGTTGGTCCTGTCGTCTTTTCCCTATTTCCATAGATCTATAAATAGCTGTGCTGATCATGCAGCACAGCCTGCCATCATACTGCCTGTTCTCTGCAGCTTCTCACACACAAACCTACACAGTTTAATGTTTCCTCCGTTCTCATTTTCCACAATTTCAGTCTTTTTCTCTGCTTTTTCACCCCTCCTGCTGCTTTCATTTTATCTTACCACATAATTTACATTATTTGCACGTTAGACTCCTCAGTCTGTCTCTTACAAGTCCTGACACATTCCACCTACCTTTGTTTAATTTATGCAGAACGGTGTAGTGGAGGTTGCCAGGAGCATTAGCTTTAACCTCCTGAAACCCTGCATCCACATATGAAGACATTGTATTTTGGCTTTCCTTCACCTTAAACATAATTCTTCGTAACTTAAACCTAGTTTCCTAATTGGTTGACATGTTGTTGACATTAGTAAAAACAAGGAAAAAAATGGACAAAATATAAATCTAACAATCAGAGGTTGAATCTTATCTCATTTAAATACAATGGGATGTCATTGTATACACTGTAAAAAAAAAAAAAAAAAAAATCCTGTTTTTAGAGGGGGAAAAAATGGCAGCTATGGTTATCAGAACAATACTGTAAAAAACATGTATAACATGAATACCATGTAGATTTAACATTGGATTTCAGTGATATTTACATGTTGAAAATGTTGAATTTACTTTTTTTAGTATGAGAATAGGCCGTTATTTCAATATTAATTCAAACACATTGTTTTTCAATTTACAGTTTTTTTTTCGAAAACAATATCAATACATCATTTCTCCATAAAAATATGATTTTGTTAATATACTCTTCCTGTAAAAACTACAGCTGTATTTAATGTAATCATTAACATAAAGATCTTTTCAAATAAACAACTTTGTGTTTTACTTTCACTTACAGTTTTTCTCATGTTGCAATTTTACAACTTTTTGGTGTTAATTCGACGGTCATTTCTTACAGTGTACTATTGTCACATTGTAGAAATCACATTGAAAAGTCTGTTGTGTTACTGAGGACAAGGGTGTGGGTAGCATGTTGCATATAATGTGTCCTGTATTGTTCCAAATGCCAAATATGGTAAAATAAATAAATAAATAAAAAAAAAAAAGAATAAATAAAATAAATCCCCAAATCACATTTTTTCCCAACATAGCTCCACCATTGGTGATGATCAGGGGTTCCCAAAGTGGGATACGTTTACCCTCAGGGGTATTTGGAAGAAGCCCAGGGGGTACTTGAAATTTTGGGGGGAAAAAATGCTATAAATAACTCATGTACTGAATACAAAATAAATAATATAACACAATAAACACATTTATATAATAGTCATATTATTTATCATCTTGTTTAAGCTTTAGTAACATTTTAAGAACATTTTTATTTTATATTATTTGCGATGAGTAATAAAGTAACTATTTTTTGTTGATGAAAGGTTCATTTATTAATTAATGACCGATTTATGTATGTATAAGTTTATATTTTGCACAGAAACATACATACAGTACTGACTGCATTAAACTTGTATACAAAATCAATAAAAAATATTGTGGGGGAAAAAATACTGAAATATACTGTATTTATTTATTTATTTTCATCTTCAAGAACAACGTTTAATTTTTATATGTATCGAATCCTTCTAATCCCAGATACCTATGGAAAGTACGCCACATTATTTCCATATGACTCATAACAGTTTGTTACATTCTTGTTTACTGACATTTTTCCATCAGTGTTTTTCATAGACGTAAAATGAAATACTGCAGTAAGACAAACCCACAAAGCTGTGATTGGATAACTTTTTCTGCAGCTAGAGAAAACACTTGGCTCTCATTTGACAAAACAACAGATGTTTAACAGTGATTGAATCAAAGATGTGGGTGGTGGTTCACAGTACTGCTCACTCTTCACATCTTTTGCTGAATGTAGCCTCTACATAACCTGAAAAACACCTCCACATACATTATAATCCATAACAAAAATACTACCATACAGCTTTGGATGATAATTTGATTCCCAATAGTTTGTCATTGACCTTGTTTTCTCCAGTTTTTCTACATCTCACTGAAAAACCCTTAAAGGGATAGGTCAGGATGTTTGACATGAATCTGTATTTCATCCCTGTCATCAGTGTAGTACATCCACATCCTCAGTGTCCTGTGAGCCCAGTTCTGGTCCGGTTTTGGTCGAAACGAAAGTAGTCCGGCAACTTTGCGGGGGTCACTAAAATAAAACATTTTTCTTCTCAAAACAGCATGTGTTCAAAAGAGTGATTTATTTGCATCACAAACCAATGTCCATGAAAAAGTCACACCTCATAATTACTTGTCATCTTGGAGATACAAAGAGAGAGAAAGTAGTGCCAAGCGATTACAATGTATGACTTTTTTGTTGACATTGTTCTTTTGATGCAAATAAATCACTCTTTTGAACACATGCTGTTTTTAGAAATAAAAACGTATTATTTTCGTGACCCCACAAACTTGCCGGACTACTTTTGTTTCATTCAAAACCGGACCAGAACTGGGCTCACAAGACACAGAGGATGTGGATCAGTGTGGAAGTAAGTCAGTGTGGATGTATTACACTGATGACAGGGATGAAATACAGATTCATGTCAAAAATACACAACTATCCCTTTAATGTAAATATCCATGTAGATGTTTAAATAAAAGAAAAGATGAGCTCAAATACAAGTGTTCACTGACTGTAATGAATGCTGACCCCAACAATGAAAAAAAATACATGCATTTCCCAGAAAGTCCAATTCAGTATTTTAATACTTTTAATTGTTGCATGGCACTGATGCATTTCACAGCTCCACATACTGTGAAATTACTTCTTTGTTGCCTTTGTTTTTTTATTGAGATTTTTATGAACGAACGACTGAACGATCTCTCATAGAACTCGCACATCTGAAACCTTTGAATTTTGTCTATTTTTATATTTTACTCTTTAACATACAAGTTACACATTGATTATTTAGCTGTAAGTGTAATGTTTTTCCTCTCTTTACACCTACCGTATGTTAATCTTTGATCCATTTGTTTCTTTATTGCCTTAAACCTGCAGTGTTTGATAGTTTTTCCCTAAGGACCTTTCATCATATCGTCATTCAAGAGCAAAGAACGCATTACTTTTGCATCCACTCTGTATTTCTACTGCTCTACTATGTGTCTCAACACTTACTTTGTTGTCTTTGAATTTCCTGTCTCACTCGGAACACTGTTTCTGATGTCAAAGTTTTCAATTATGCAGTTTTTCATTTAGTAGTACTTGGAAAGCCCAGCGTCTTTTAATGTATTTTTTACTTTATAGAAATGAGAGCAGTGAAAACTGGTTTATAGTATTCAGTCATTTCAGAATTCAATTAAAACAGTTAATCCACCTTTTTCGCTATAGCTGGAAACTTTGAAACATTAGTTTTTTTTTCTAGGGATACCAACAATCTGCCCTGGTTTTCTCTCTTTCTTTTATTTCCATGCATTTACTGCCCCGTCGACTGATAAAACAACAGTAAAAAAAAACAACTACCCTATAGAATGTGAACCCAATGACCTGCAGGAAAAAAAAATTCCAAATTGCATGCTTGACTTTATTTTTAGGCTAATGTCAATAATTGCTTTGTGCAGTAACTCATGCAGATGCATGTTTGCATCTGTTTGCATCACCCGCCATGCATTTGCATCTGTTCGCATTTATGGATGCAGTTATCATGCAGAGCACTGTGGGTAAGAATAGCCAGGAAAGCATGTTGGTTTGTATTGCATTGCTTATATTGACTGGTAAACTTCAGATTAAGGAAACCAATAGACTGTGTGATTTTTTTTTTTAACCCTTTCATGCATTTGTCCTGAGTGTTTTTGTTCCTCTTTGAACATGAAAACAATGCGAACTAGAAAAGCACTCAGAGAGCGCAGACCTCCACCAAGCAGCACAGGTCCCCCACATATTGTGACTGACATCCCATAATATTACTGGCACATTTGTTTTTGTA
>JAPSES010074862.1:0-10153 GCA_029822895.1 Maxillicosta whitleyi | reverse complement strand
GCAATACAATCAGGAGAATAATCCACCATGATGGATGATCCGCTGTTGTTTCGGCCGGTCCGAAGTCATGTGACCTGAGTTTTCCGAAGTTTCTCGGTCACGCGCAGCGCGCTCAGGTTGAAAAAAGCGGTCCGTTCAGAGAATGTAAACATTGCAATTTTGAGGGGTTGGAGGGCGAAGGGCGATGTGTAACCATTAGTGATGAACTCTAGGTGAAAAATAGAGCCACGCTGTGGTTTATAAGCACTTAACTGAGACAGGTTTAATTTTGAATTTACTACCTTATGTGTCACTTTAATGTGGCACGGCTGGACCCAGACTCTACCTCCACCCCAAGTCAGTTGAGTTTGAGAACCCTGTTCTAAAAGGACATATCAGTAGTTCATCATCACAGGGTTCATGTATGAAAACAACCATTCACAGATGATTTAAATTGACCAGTGCATTTTTTCTTAAAGTTTGAGGATTTTTAAAGGTAAAAACAAACAGATGTGTAAGCTAGCTCCACAATTGGTGAAATATGTAGAAAAGCATAAAAGATGTAATATTTGTGGAAGTTCATGCTGTTCTCTAGGGCAGAACCACCTTAACCTTACAGATTGAACACCTGGCTGCAGTCTCGGGGCTAATGGAGGTTTTGTCATATTCTGTCTTGTTGATCCCACCATCAGGAGTATTTGAACCTCATCTTTATTTGTTTAGGAAGGTTGACTGAGCAGCTGATGGAGCCTGAAGATGACTGCTCTATTTCACACAGCCAAGACATATTCACACCTCCCTCAGTCTCTGCTCTGGCACACATGTAAAGGTGGATGAAAACAGGACCACACAAAGGAAGAAGCTTCTATAAAGTGGTCGAAAATATTTCAGAAATGTTACAGTTATGACAACAAGATTAAAGTTACAGTGGCGGATACAGAACATAATGGAACAGAGGAGAATGGTGGTCCAGGATCCAAACTCTCGTGCGGGTTCAAGGAGGTGAAGCAAAGCAAAATTAACATCATAAACATTTCAAATCACATAAAACAGTTTTTAAAATGATCATACAATAATAAAATGAATCCAATTGAACCTCACTAATGTGACCAGTTTATGAACCAAAGCACAGAGTTGGCTTTAATAAGGTTGAATTCAGTTTTGACATTGAATTTCATTACATTCAATTCAATTTAACATTAGAACCAACAGGATCCAGTCCAGGTTTAGGCCTATGTTTAACACTTGTGTGTGATTCACTCAGTCACTGTCTGTGTTCAAACACTTCTATAGTTCCATCTGTACGATCATACATTCATACCTTCTGTGGCTGCCTGTTGGTTTTTCATACAGACCCAAATACTGTTGAATAGACAGGTGTCTGTTCAAGGTTAAACACTAATCTAGTTTAGATTTAACTCTATTTAACATATAGACTCTAGTCATAAATGGACCAATAGTGTCTTCTCAATTTTAGTGCCCCTCTCTGGTTTAATGGAGAAGAAACACCTTAGGAAAGAGAAAAAACACAAAACAGTAGTATTTACAAGAAGTACTACTACTACTACTACTACTACTACTACTACTAATACTAATACTACTACTAATAATAATATATGTATTTATGTATGTATGTATGTATGTATGGATGTATGTATAATCATTCACAACCAAGCTATAAAGCTATTATTCAAAGCAACTTGTAATAGTAAAAAGGTAAGATGCCTAGTTCCTTAACCTCGGAGTCACTACAGCAGTAACTTACTATGTTTCAGTTCAGTTCAAAAGGACACCTCCACAGAAACTCCAGGGTTGATGCCAGCACCAATGGGTGATGGATGTTGAAGCAATAATAGCTCCCAAACATCATGCACAGGGCACAGATGCAGGGAGGGGTGTTGTCATGTACAATGCATCGATCCAACCTCAGCATGAACCGTCTGGAGCAAAAGCAGGAATGTCCTGCAAAGAAAAAACACAAGGCACAATTTTAACCAAATGGAAAAAGATTTTTGTTCCTGAAACATTTAGGGGGAAAAACAAGTATATGTTTTTTTTTTTTCTTTTAAGATTTGTAAGAGCAGAATCTGTACAGAAATCAATGTCTGTAAAGGTTAAAACTAGAGAAACTTGCAGCTGTTTGAGGCCACATAAAATTAGAGCTTATAATGAAAAACACTGACATGAATTTGAAGCAGAATATTAAAATGTGTATAACAACGGTTGTGAACTTGATCCATCTGTACCTCCACTACCAGGCATGTGTCTTCCACAAAACAAAACATTGCATCTTCCTTCTCATCAATTGGAATCAGAAAGTTCTTTATTGCCAAGTAAGTTTGCACATGCATGGAATTAGCAATGGGTTAGCAATACATATGCAAAGTAGAACAGGAGAAGCACCACCATGTCTTTGACGTCTTCGGAAGCAGCCATTCGCCTCTTCCTTCATCACTTTCAACTTTGTTTTTCGGATTATCACTTTTACGCTGATGATTACCAGATTTACATGCCCATCTCTAAGAACAGCCATTTCCCCTGACACCCCTACTCAACTGTTTATCTGACATCAAGGCTTGGTTAGCCCAATTTGTAAAAACTGAATGAGGGAAAGACAGACATTCTGATGTCTTCCAAGTGCCCTCACCAGCTTGTAATTATGTGTGTCCCAAAGTCACCAGCCTCAGCGTCACCATTGGCAGCAGTTTCAAACTGGACAAACAAATCAAGGGCATTTTAAAATCATATACGTATCATCTGTGTCTTTTATCGAAAGTAAAACCATTTTTTATCTGTTAACCTTTTTGAACAAGTCATGCATGCTTTTATTTAGAGTGGTCTGGACTTTTCCAATGCACTTTACTTGGGCATCAGCCTAAAAGCACACTGTAGTTAGACCAGAACGCTGTGGCACGACTTTTAACAGGGGCCAAAAAACTTGACCACATGACTCCAATTCTTGCATCTTTGCATTGACTCCCTGTTAATCTTAGAATTGATTGTAAGATTTTATTGTTTGTTGTTAAAGTTTTGAATGGACTGACCCCACAGTATATCACAGACCTCATCCAAATTTATACCCCGGTGTGTGTACTGAGGTCCGAGGGCTAGTTTCAGCTTGTGGTGCCTAAGACCAGACTTAAAACCAGGGGGAACAGGGCTTTCTTTATGGGCAGCCCCAGACTCTAGAACACCCTGCCCCCCCATGTCATCAACAGCTCCCACAGTTGAGTGTTTTATGTCTCATCTTTTATTCTTTGGCTTTTAACGCCACATGAGTTGTGTGGTCATCTGTGTCTTTTATTTATTTATTTAATTGTTTTTATTGATTTTAGTACTGTTAACTATTTTACTTTATTGTTTTATTTAGAACATTATTGTTGTTTTATGCACTTATTTATTGCTTTTAGCTTTTCTTTTAATTATTTTATTGACTTTATGATGTACAGTACATCGGAAACGTTGTTGTTATTGTTGTTTAAATGTGCCTTAGAAATAAAGTGGATTGGATTGTTGGAGCCTGTAGGAATGTTTTTACTCTTGTTCACACAAATGGTAGTCTTGTAGTTTAGGAGCCGTTTGCCCTTCAGATCCACATTCCTTGTGAAACTTTTTTTTTTTAAGATCAATCCCAGTGAGTTGCTTAAAGTGCACTACCTTACCAAGTTCATCGAACTAAAATGGCCACTTTTCCTGGAGGCATTTTAGGTTTTTCCCCTGGTTGACATTTTTACGCTGTGTGTAGAAAGTCACCTTCATCAGTCATGTCACTTCCTGTGGATTCAAATAAGTTTGGTGAGACATTATCTTCAGTTTCTCTTTCTTCTGCTTCGGGGTCTCTGCAGTTCCTCCAAAAGACTTTTACATGCCACATAATGCAGCCGTCGGTGTCTTAGTACCGCTACTCTGTGTTCTGGAGGGACTTCATCTGTGTCAGACAAAGTGTTTTTCTTTATTTGGGCAAATATTCTTTTTTCTTCAGACTGCCTTTGCTTGTTTTTTACTTGTACTTTTAGTTACATTACATGAGTACTTTTTTTTTTTTTTTACAGTATTTGTTGTGCTTAAGTACAAAAAGTTTGAGATACTTTAAAACTTTAACTCAACATTTCAGTTTTACCAAAGTCATTTTTGGGAAGGGTACCTATACTTTTATTTGAGTGTGATTTTTCAGTACTTTATAAAAACCCGGAAATAATCATGGTTTCGTGATTACTACGATTATTTTGCTCAAATTAATTTCACAACAGTACTTATTAGGGCTGTCATTTTTTATTCAAATTTCAACCATTTATTCAAGTGAACAGTTTGAATGTGAATGAACTGTAATTTCCGGTGTGAATGTGAGCTGTAGTCTCCACAGGTGCATCAGGCTATTTATCGCAGTTTACCTTTTTTACAAACAGGTCATGTTTACTGCATCAGTTCACAAGTTCACCTCCTGAAGCTTGTACGAGTCTGAACTGGAGAAGAATGGTGTTACTCAAAACTAAAACTATGCAGACAGATGGCGTGAATGGGTTGGATAATGGGAGCCTGAAGCTGCGGAGATGACGGTAGCCAATGGAAATTAAAGTAAGCTTGCATTGAAAATAGATTTACAATCCAGACAGTTCCGAAATAGGTCTTCCCCACTCAGCGAACCTTCACTGGGTGAAATTCACAGTGCACTTTGGCCTGTCTGAACTTAAAAGTGAATAGAAATAGACGGTCAGCTTGTCCTTCTGTCATCTTCACTGGTGGAATGTTGATGCTTTCATTCCGTTGCTTTCATTTTGTGCGGGAAGCACACATTGGTACATCTTTAGCTCCGCTCTTAATCTACTGTACTTTATGGGAAGGTTTGTGGCAATCTTGACGAGTAATTAACGGTGACATCATTACGATTAATAGTAACACCATGATGTCGTTACAACCCTTGTTGTTAGGTCACACACATAGACCAATTTTACAAAAATAAAAAAGTTGGGACTCGAACTGACCCCAAAGGCACCCCAATGTGTGCAAAATATGTTCAGCACATTGAAAAAATATCATCATGGTCATTTTGTGCTTTATCAGTCATGAAATATGAAGCAAAAAAAAAAAAAGGCAACTATTATTTTTTTGAATGGTAAACATTGAACAGGGTCAGATTGACCAAGGATAAAATGAGGGTTAAGAGTAAAGTGGACTCACGGATGGATGTGTGGATGCATCTCAGAAAACATTTTCTCCTCACACCTACACAACACCTCAGTTGTAGTTGCGTATAACAGTTACACTGACAATACTGCTAAAGGACATTGTCATGATGTATATTGGTACATAATTATACACATGCTGTTGCTGTAACTTAGCTACTTTCACTACTGTTAGCATTAATTTGCGTTAAATTATATTTGCTGCCAGCTAGTCTGTTAATGAGGCAAGCTAGTGCTAATGAATGTGTTTACATGATGCGAAGTTCACATTAGTATTGTTAAAGAGAAGTGTGGGTTTTCATTTGTTAAGCAGATGAAACTCATCGGTGATTTCAGGCTGTTCGCTCAGTCACTCTTAACTAGCTCCAAACTTTTATCCAAAAACAAGATGGTGATGCCTAATGTGATCTGTGGGTTCCACTCTACTTTAAATTCAGTTTGAAATGCATGTTATTCACTTTTTCTTTCAAGATATTTTCTCCAGTAAACTTTCTCACAGCTAAAGGAGGTATTAGGGTCTGACCTTTATTTTTAATTTCCTCTATAACAAAGAAAAATGATCACATTTAGTGTGAAACATTGTTTTCAAACGTTCATGTATGTGATGTTAAGAATACTACACTGGGTCTTTCCTTGTACACATTTTCCTTCTTACGCGAAATATTAATCAAAACAAAAGTAGTTTTTTAAACTTAACTAGTTTTAATCCTTGTTTTTCTGTTGTTCTTTCGTTCATGCACTAGTTTCCCTCACGTCTTGAACGGAACGGAAGTTACACTCCTTCTATTTATAATCTCAGGGTTATTACTGCCCCTAGTGGACGGGAGTGGAACTTCAAGTACATGGATAAAATATACATAGAAAATATAATAGAAAATAAGAAATGGGGTTAGCAGGAGGATTCGAGTGGGTTTCACATTGTCCTATAAATTCCCTGAACGGTTTCAAAATATGAGATAATATACATAAGAAGCCATCCATCATATTAAAGAGCTTATACTGTATAAAGTCTATCTCCCTGCTTGTTTTTACATGTGGCAATTTAACTGAAAAAGGAAATCACACACCTGCAGTTACCATAATCAAACAATAACACTTTAGATGACACACACACACACACACACACACATAGGTGTCAGTGCGGTCTCATTCCAGGTTTGGTATATAACCCACCGTGTACATGTGGAACCTGCCCATTTAAACACATAAATCACCAGTGATTTTGTAACACCAGTCATTTTTGGGGAAACACTCTGCCTTTCATGTTTACTTCCATTCCCAAAATGCACCTGTTAGAGAATAAAAAGATATTTGAGAAAAAAAAAAAAAAAAAAGAGTAACACATACTCTTCATGTCCTTTTCTCTTGGTTCCATCAGGCTAATCATTACATGCAGAATCATTGGTGCACTTCTGGAATACTGACTAGTCCTAATTTGAGGGAAAACTCTGATATCAGTGAGTTGTCTGTCAATTTGCCTCGTGTCATAGAGTGGGTGTTGGAAAAAAAAACTGAAACACTGAAAAAGAAACTCAGGCTCTGTGTTACATGTGCTGTCCATAACACGTTTAAACTATGTATGGAATCCTTATGCAATAGTGGAGAATTTAGCTTCATCTTTAGTTTTATCACAATTACCCCTGGCTTTGGTGTGGAAGACTGCCAGTTCGAACCTCAGGTGGGTCCTTGGGTAAGGCCCTTTATGCTATACCCCCCATATACCTGTAGCCACAAGGGGGCAGTATCTCATTGTGCCGGTCCAAAGCCCGGATAAATACAGAGGGTTGTGTCAGGAAGGGCATCCCACGTAAAAAAAAAAAAAAGTGTGCCAAATCAATATGCAAATCTAGTTCGCCCTGGCGACCCCTGAAGTGAAAAGGTGAAAGAACGTTTTTTTAGTTTTATCATAATTATAAAATAATATACATGTAAAGCTTTACAAAGACTTTGGGTGAAAATGTAAACATGTTATATCACTGCACTGGACTGGAAAATAAAACCATATGGTCCAGATGAAGTTAGGGTGGATCCTCTGACTCATTCCATCCCTCCGTCCATCCATCTATCCATCCATCCATCCATCCCTCTGTCCTCTCTCCTCAGCAACTGCTTCTATCTGTCCATCAAACCATCACTTCCTCATATTCATCCCTCCATCTGACATCATCTTTTTTCCTCTTCTTCTCTTCCTTCCTAGTCTTGTCTTCTTCAGGTATTCGCTTTTCTCCTTCATGCCTCTCTTCTTCCTCATTCCTCAGGATTTCCCCCCCAAAATAACTAATAACTAATACTTTTACTTTTTCTTTTCCTTGCGGCCTTCAAGTGTCAAGATATGAATTTTAGTGTTCAGATCCTTGTCTTTTTTCTGCCTGTATTGGTTATTTTTCCAGTTCGACAGTAAGGATAGAACCTTTGAGTGGCTTTTGGGAATAGTGCTGATTTATTGTTGTTTACTATAGTTTGTAGAACATGACGTTAGGGGGGCAAGACTCTACAATGTGTACCCCCATTGTAGGGAGGAAAATAAGGGTTAAAGTTATCGTAAAGTTATTTGAGCAAAGCAGTTTAAAATATTGTATAGAACTTTTTTAGTCTCCACGGAATCTTGCAGTGTCCAATTGATAATAATAAAAAAAAGAAAACAAGAATGACAGAAAAAAATAAACAGGCATAGTTCACACATGTCAGGATTTCCCATAAAAGTTGACAGGACTTGAACTAATATCCTTTGCACTACCTGAAGAGGAACCGGAATAAAAGTTGAAATTTATTGAACTTTAATAAGGAAACTTCCCAAACAGAAACATATACATCATATATAGGAGGCGTAGACACTTCCCAGTCGGCGGTGTGGAGTTAACCAGCAGGAGTGTGTTGTTGTGTGTGGTGTTATCAGCACCACACAGCTCTCTAATCCTCAGCAGTACATTGAGCCTTTTCAGACATGGTGCATGCAGGGAATACTAATCCAGCGCAGTGGACACGTGCGCACACACACACACACACCAAAACACCTTCCACAGGCAAATCAACAGAAGCATAGTCACAGCAGACATACCCTACTGCGCTGCATGTTCGGAGCACATGACCGGGCGCTACAGTTGGCACATGGTATTGTTCCAGGAAAAGTGAAAATCCAATTTTAACTGCATCCTTGTCCTGTTTCACACACACTAACATGATATTTGAGGTGGAGAACTTTTAATAATAGTGAATGACATGGTTTGTTAATGTATTGAACGGGAACAGAAAGTCTTGAGAGTTGGAAACAAGACAGAAATCATGAAAATCCTCATACAATTCTTTTTTTTTAATGTTATTTATTTTCCAGTTTATATTGGTTCTATTGCTGAGTTTATCCCACAGACCATTAAGGCCATTTTTTAAGCACAAGTAGAAGCTGGAGAGGAGTAACAGGTAAACTCATGCTAATGCTATCACTAGCTTACTGAAAACACACAGGCTAACCAACAGGATTAAACACTATTATGTAACACTGTTGTTTTTCAAAGCGGTAATGTCAACTTGGTGAAATGTATTTGCCCGGGACATTAATCCATCTTGCGGTGGGCACTGGCCCACGGTGGGTGGTTGTCTGGGGCAGCCCGGTCTCCTGATGTGCTGGGTGGGGGTCCTTCTCAAAGGGGTGGTGGCTCCTGGGCTTGTGGGGCTTCAAGGCCTTGTCTGCTCCCGGGTGGCCAGCCCCCAGTGGGGCGGCAGCGGCTGGTGTCTGTGGGGTCTCCTCCTGGGACCTTTCTCAGCTATCTTTGGGGCAGGTGCAGTGTCACTGTTCGGGAGGTGGGTTGGACCCCCTCCACTGTGTAATCCGCTGGTTGGCTGGGACTTGGGGCCCTCTTGGCTGGCCCCTGGTCCTTGGAGGGAGTACGGTTGCATGGTCGTGTTCACCTCAGTGTTTTTGCCCTGTCCTCTTTGCTTTACTTTGATGCAGTCACAGCAGATTCATGTGAACAACTGCTGTTGTGTAGATGTGTAACTAGTATTATTTGTTATTTGTGCTATTGTTTATGACATTTTGTTCATGATTTCTGCTCCCCTTTAACAGGTGTTATTTGCTTCATCTCGTAATTTCTTTCTTTGTCCACTCGACACTATTCTGGTTCTAGATATTGTTCCCATTATAATTATCAATACAGTTGTTGTTGTTGTTGTTGGTACTGTTGATATTCTACTGTGAGGGTCTTCACCACCTCTTCCCCATCCCCCCTTCTCTTCTCCTCCAAAATGTGGTTCAACAAAACTCATAATAAAGACAGTAAAATATCAAGGGGAGCCTCATACACTTCATGAAGTTTCATTTGGCTGCTTTTTGAAGCTGAGCAAATTTGCTTTGCCAGACTAACATTCTACTGTTATGAAGCTGGACAAGACAAGTTTAAAAAAAATCCATCTCTTTCATCTACTGTTTATTTTCATATACAACTGATTCTGTAAAGCCCTGTGAGGCAACATTGTTGTGATATAAGGCTCTACAAATAAAATTGAATTGAACTGAACTGCTCGTGCAAGGCCAGCTATACTTTTGTAGTTTTTGCAGGGCTGAGACTTCTGCACAGTACTGAATGGCTTAAACACAACCTCAAGGCTTCAAAATAGCAGTGAGAGACATGACTAAACATCCACTGATGCAGTCTATATTTTTATTCAATAAACCAACACTCCAGAAAGTGAACAGCAGATGTGGCTCTCACCTGTCCCTGTATGTGGCCACACTTTTAACCTTAACACAATTTGAACAGGGGTGTGTATTATGAAAATGGGCCTGATGTACAGTTGCCAAATCTGGCAAATTAGCAATGGATCAAAACCTTAAAAACAAAAACAAAAAAAAGATTGGTTTTTTTTTTGTTTTTTTCACTTATGCACTTTTTGTCTGCATTTCACATTTTCGTGTAAACTGACAACAAAACCTTAATTATTATTATTACATTATATATATATATATATATATATATATATATATATATATCTGG
>JAPSES010074861.1:0-10153 GCA_029822895.1 Maxillicosta whitleyi | reverse complement strand
GGGGGGGCAGGCTGAAGATGCGGTCGGATGGGCAGAAAACTTAGATCCAGGGGAACAACCAGAGGATGAGGTCAGGCGGAGCAGGGGTCAAAGGTGGAAACAGGTCTAAAACAGAGACATGCAGCCTATGAGCCAGACCTGGGACCTGAACAGAATCAGACTAATGACTGGGAAGGACAGCAGAACAGACAGGTGGAAAGGATGGACTGAAAGGCGTGGCAAAGGGAAGGAGGAGCCAGCAGCTGAGTGTCCCAGGTGGAAACAGTGATGATGATGAGGTGAAAGGGTCAGCGAGGAGGAGGAGGGGCTAAAGTGGCCGACACAGGGGTGTGAGAAAACAGACAGATGGAAACAAAACGCAAAGAGGGGAGCAGGATTACAAAGAACACGACAAAGAGAGACAAGGTGACAAACATGACACTTAAAACTTTAAGTGGAAGTTTTGAATTTCACAAATTCATCCCTCGGGCCAAAACGGACCCTTTGGCGGGCTGAATTTGTGTTGTTCGACACATGTGCTCCACCATCTATGGAACTATATGATAAACACTATCACAACTATATGGATAAGTGAGCGATAATGATGATGATGATGATGATGATGAAGGCAGGAGAGGGGCAGGTCCAATAATAACATCCAAAATAACATTATTAACGTTTTCCACAAATTGAGGCTCATGTTGATAATCTTGCTTTGCTACTGTGATGTTCTGTGTGTGACTGCCTCATATAAACTGTACTTTAAGATTTATTAATGGTTATACCACCTAATAATAACATTTGGAGCAGAGTAATTGTCCGCTTCAACTTCATTCATATTCACATTCAGCATCACCAAGATTATTTAATCACATGAGGACAAAAAAAATAAACCTGAATGTGATTCACAGATTAGGCTCATTAGTAAATTCACCTGCTTCTGCTTTTGACTCATACACACTGGTAGATAGTAAATATAGTGGTAAAAACTTCCATACATATAGACACAAACTACATGGTACAAGGTCTGCATCATAATATTTAATGCTTTTATATCTCTGGAATATTTTAGCTAATTAATTTGTCATGCTTATATAGAGCTCCTCTAAGTCATTTTAAGAGGGTCGTCCCCAAACCACTGCCACTAGTTCTGGAAACAATCATAATGTATTTTTGGGAGTGAATAGTTTTCCAAAAGCAGATGGTTTTTGTTGTTTGTTTGTGGAAACTTTCCTGACCTTTATGACCCTAAAAATTAACAAATCTAATGATATATTTTTTTTCTTCTTTCAGAGATTCACAAGAAGGCGAGCAGTCAGCAAGTGGTCCGCGGGCCCATCAGTGCTGTGTCTCTGCGCAGCTCCGGGGCAGACACAGAAGAGAAGAAGCCTTGCTGCAGGAATATCTGAACACACCATCCGTCTGGAGCCCACAGGGCCTCAGGGTGGACCACAACACCACGTCGGTGTCCCCCACAGCCCTAAGAGAGCAGGACCTGCTGAAGGGGCAACGCAGGTCCTTGGTTTTAATGATCCTCGCAAAAAGGATGCCACTTTGAAATGACTGATTTGCTGATGATGTAAGGGCTGGAAAGTGTAGAAATATATATTTATGTTTAATGTACAATGACTAATGTGAAGCTGGAAACCAACCTGAATCCCCACTGGTCTCAGAACACACTAGGTCAAAGGTAAAACAATTGTATTTCCTCTGCGACGAAAGATTTCAATCCATGTGGTTAAGAGTTTGAACTATAATCATAGCAAACTGCTTTAAATGCAAATTACACGTGTCTCCTTTCTTCAAATCAACAGTTTGGTTTGTGACTAATGTGTTCACAGACTGTGATTCATGCTCCAGCTGATCTGTGATCAGACTGATTGAATTTCTTTTGTGAAATAAATCATTTTTGGAGACGATGATGATGTTGCGTTCAATTTGCATTTTATTTCACATTTTCAAAAATATTACCTGTTTGCACAAGTTTACCACATCTGCACATTTAACATGTGTTTTTGTCACCCACATTAAAACCATTGTTTAATGACACTTCTGTGCAGTTATTATTTCAACTGACATTATTTTGTCTGTATATGTGTCTGAATGAGCCTCTCACAACAGTTTCACGTCAAAAGCCTGAAATTACCGTAAGTTCATAACCTTATGAGAAGTCTGTAATGAGGTCTGAAAACTTCATTTATAGAAATAAAAAAAAACAAAACCCTAAAAGATATAAAAAGTAAAGGAGACATGAATTTTAAACTTGGCTTCAGTCTGACAGAATGGGTCAGGGTTGGGCAACCTTTTCAAACAAGATAGCTCATTTTTCCTCTGGCTGAGCTGAGATAATTAGCCAGCCCAATTAAATTTGACTAAAGTACCAGAATGTTGATCCAGGCTCAGAATAAGTGGGGAGGCCTCTTTAAAGGGCTGGGAAGATGTGATCACAATTTTTTTTTTTTTTAATTCTTGCACAATACCACCACATTTAGTTTTATCTTTTATTAGAAACTTTTCAAGTAATACAATAAATATCATAATAAACATATTCAGTGCTGGTTGTGGCCATTGATAGTATCAGAGTTGCAGCTCCTGTAGCACCATGGGAGTTGGAGCCGGTGCCTAATCCCAAAGCTGCTATCTCAGTTTGCAAAGAACAAAAAAGCTAAAGAACATGTTCTCTGTCAGGACAACTGGACCAGGGCAACACCCAAACTGGCAGACAGAGGCAAGACTAACATGGCCAACGAGATCCACTTACATTTTAGTCATCACCATCGAATGACCATAAGTAAATGATCAATTCAATATTTACTAAAGAATCTCACTGTAAGCTCATGATAGCCAGACCTTCTTTGAAGCTAGCATCTAATAGCCATTAGTCGTATTACATGTTATGACACATAACCATTGAATTCACTTTGGAGAGTTGGTATGGATGTGAGTTATGGATGTGAGTGTAACACAACACACATAACATAATATAGCATAACATAACATTACGTTACATTTAACAGAGGCTTTTATCCAAAGTGACTTACAATAGAGGACATAAACATAGCATATAGCACTTGCAGATATAAGGTGTACAGGAAATATACAGAACAATAGGTGTGACTGCCGACTGGGGTTAGTAGGATTTCTTTCTTTCTTTTTTTTTTTTTTTCGTACTTTCGCATGGGGTCAGGTAGAATAAACTGACACATACACACACACACCACAGGGTCTACCCCAGGTCTGGGCAGCTATCATAACACCTAATAGTATAGCATAAAATTGCATAGAATGGAATAATATATAACATAACATAACATAACATGACATAATATAATATAATATAACATAACATAACATAACATAACATAACATAACATGGCATAGTATAGAATAACATAACATAACATAACATAACATAACATAACATAAGGTTTTGTTGGTCCTCTTAAAGGGTCAGTTAACAGAACCATGCCTTACCAAGGACACTGGAACTTCGATAAATGGATCACAGATTTGAAGTTTTAATATTAGGTTCTCACCTGAAAAAAAATAAAAAATAAAAAATTGCAGTTGCATTCCATGACCCAACAGCAGTACAATCTTTGAAATCACTTTTGAAACTCACTGATAGCCAACTTGATAAGAAAAGCATTTTCATACTTTCATGCTCACATTGCCTTGGGTTGGTTGATAATAAACTGAAGTAATGATGTGGCTTTGTAGCTGGTGTAAAACTAATCCATTTCTGTTACTGGGTGCAAGGTGATTTTATTCTGAACTGGTACAAGCATCAGGCTGAATGAGCACCAGGTTATTTTGGTGAAATAAAGGTAACAGCTACTAGAATGCAGAAGCAGTAAACTATTTGCAGTCAATAATGTGATTTAAAAATCTGATTTGTTTAAAAAAAAAATCCTGAGAGTCTCACTTTGTGGTCTGAGCACTTACCTGACACCTATGCTGCAAATGTGTATGTGTGAAACAGTGACATAATGACATGCTCTGACCAGCCCAAAAAAGCCACACATGTAATATTTATCTGTAGTGTCCCAATAAAGTTAACAGTATTAAATAAACAGGCTGAACAAAAAGTGTAAGTGTAAGTGTGTCTGGATTTAACACAAATAGTTCAGATCCTTCCACGGGTCAGTTCTGCAGTGGTTCATAATCCTTCAGTTGTAACAGGTTATTTAAGTTAAACTGATGCAGTAAAGTGTCCTCTCATGTCTGTAATGTCGAAAAGATTGTACAACGCCAGAATTGATCAGGATCGTTAGACTTGTGACAGAATGATTCAGGGAGAATGAGACATCATTTTCACAAATGGATTAGCCTCCATAAAGTCTAGATTCTGATTTAGGATCTGATTCTCCATCATCAATAATCGAAAATTAATGCAAATATAGATGGAAAATATGTTATAAAACTTATTATGGCACTACATTAGCAGTAACTGTCAGTATTAACTGCCTTCTGTGGGGTTGAATTGTTTTCATTGGTCACACAAAACATTTCAAAGATGCTACTGTAGATGCAATAAACAGAGATAGCATCGATATTCATACATTAATGAGGGGTAAAATTACTTTATTAACAAGCATTAGAAATGCAGATTCATCTGTGTTGTACGTTGAATCCTACGGAGGGCTTATGGAAGTAATGCCAAGGGAAATATAATAAGGTGAAAGGTGGTGCGTAGACATTTTACAGTGAGGGACTTTTCTATGCCGGACATCAGACCCCAGATTTACTGTGTATATAACAGCTGGACAAAAGAAACCAAAATACACCTAATTATATTATTATTTATAAGCAGTTAAACAGAGGTGGGTATTCTGTTTTGTACACAAGATGCATTGTTTACATAAAATAGTGCTCTGCTACAGCACACACTCACTGAGGTAGTGCAAGGTGTAATTTGGAAAGGATGATCCCTGATTAATATCAATTTGCAGCCATGTCTTACTGTGTATAAAAATACAATTAGTGCTTTATTATTTTAGCGCAGTTGATGCATATCCCAACATGTAATAAAATGATGACAAGATTTTTAAAAAGTGTTTTATCCCAGAAGTGGTACACCAGACTAATTGGAGTGGGATCTAAGTAGGCTATACATAAACATTACTTCCCAAGGGCTCCCTAATTGGTTAATCTCGGCTGGTTCAAGAAACTGCATATATTTAATACCACTTGAGAAAATGCTGAGCTACTTTATAATGAAAGAGTGTATTGGGCATTAACCCGCTCTTTCCTCACACGATGAGGAAAAACTTCCTGTTGTATTTGTATTTATTTCATCCTTTCCTGCACTTGCGCAGTGACACCTGTGGTACTTGTGTGTACCAGCCGGGATCTGCTGCTCAACCTGCGGCTCCTCATTACCTGTTGAGACCTGGAGCTGTAGACGTCATCCCCCCACACCAGACAGAAATCATGATTGACCGCGGAACGAGCCAATCACTTCAGCGTAAATGACAGGTGTCGATCAGCTATTGACCATTAGGAAACTAACAGGGGGGCGGGGCAAAGGAATTGACGTTACGTCGCTCGGTTATGGCAAGTGACAGAGGCTGAGGAAAACGAGGAGGAAGTTTTCCGGCTTGTGGTAACTGCTTTAGATATATTTTTTTTATGCCGCGTCACAAGCTGGTTATATGTCCGCTTTGACAGTAAGTAGGCGCCGTTGTTGTCAGAGGGTCTGTGAAGAGGAAACCGTGAACGGTGGTCGGTCCGGTCGGTGTCGAAGTAGCTGAATACGCCAGAAGTTTGTTTGTAAAAGTCACCGAAGAGAAGAAACTATGACCAACAAAGAAGACGAATATGACTATCTGTTTAAAGGTGAGTGGGTCTTTGTGATGTAGCCTAGCTAAATTGTCGACACCTGTTAGCGAGGCGTCATTTGACACCGAGTTGTCCGCTGGCAACAAGGTGCCCCGACGACATTTATCAGACCTGAACAGGAAGACGTCTGCCTGAGTACGGGTCCAACTTTGTTTCATTGTTGTTACATCGACAGTACGTTGTGTTTTTCTCTACACCGTTCGCCGTTTTGCTCATTTAAGTGCAGCATACGATAGGGAGCTTATAGCCTACTTGTGTTACGCGTTAAGCAGCATCTGCCTGTGAACTCATCATCTCACAGGCCGATGATGCAATCATCTTATGATGCAGTGTGGGTTAACAACAGGGGGGCATAATCTGAGGCAGGACGACACACAAAAACACATTTGTTCAGAGGCTTTGGTACCTGAGGAAATCACCTGCGCAGACTGACTGTATTTGACCCTGGTGTCAGCACAAGTACAGGTGATACAGCTGCTGCAGTCATGAGTATGGCAGGCAGAAGGCAGCACATTTGACAGTCCATCATTGTGATTAAAAACAAAACAACACATTAAAGTACAAAGCTTATTGAGAACTCTTTTGTACAGTCCAAATCACAACAAAAGTAGCTTGAGTTAATTTAGTAGTACATGGGAGGTAATCAGATTGCTACTTTTGATTTTAATGTTAGAGTAAAGCCAAACTAGGCTTTTATTTTCCATCAAGTTATTATAAAAGAAGAAACAGTGAAAGAAGGTTAAAACATTATTTATTTGTTTCTAACTATATTTGATACTTGGTACTTTATATGTTGGTACTGACTTTCTCTTCATCTGTAGAAGTTAACACATGCTGCTTTTTGTTTCACCTGATTTTTTTTAACGTCACCTGAAGTTGTGAGGGGTTGTATTGGTCTTCAAAATCAATTCTGTGATTTGTTTTTTGGTCATCATGTTTGGAAGCAGACTAGACGTTCTTACTATTTGAATTAACACTGTTTCATTACAGTTCTACTGGACATAAATGTGATTTGTTTCTTATCTTTCTCTGTGGCTATCAGGTGCAAACATTAGCTTCTGTGTGGTACTTTTTCATAAGCAAGGGTAAATGGAAGTGCTCACGGTCTGTTCAAATACAGAACACTAAAACAAGCATGTGTTGTCAAACTGGAAATACCTGCAGTGAGCCTTGTTTTCTAACACAATAAGGAGAAGATGAGATTTTTTAGTGGCTGGTGTATGAGCTGACATGCTTTCTGTCTGATGGTCAAATTTTATCTTGATCATGTGCAGCGGAGCAAAAAACACAGATAGAGTAGTTTTCAGTGTGGGTCACTTTACCAAAGAGAGAACCTTATTGTTAGATATCTGCTTTGTTCCTATAACTTTGTATGTCCCTCGCCACTGGGGTGTATACAATAAGGCGAGTTGGGTGAGCTGTTAGTGAGTCACACAAGGCGTATTGAAGGTGAACATCAGCTCACTTTGCGTCTTATAGAAGCCTTATCTCTGTCCTTGTCATTGTGAGTATAGTGGCATGTATGAACTTAAACTCATGGAATTCAAGAAATGTTTTTCAGCAGCTACCTAAAACTGACATCCTCAAGTAGCTGTGTTTTTAAAGACTGTGCCACATAAATAGTATAAAATTACACTTAAATTAATGCATTGATGAGGACCCACTACTGCAGCCACAGCACCTAAGACCTGCAGAAACCTGACAGTAGTCTACGTTTTATCACACTCAGACTTAAAGACAAGAAAATTCAGCACGTGTTGTGGTTATTGTGAACAGTTTTGAAACCAGAAAACCAACATTTATCAGCCCAAGTGTGCAAAATTGTCACTTTCTCTTTGGCGTTTTATTAAAAAAAAAAAAAAAAAATCCTAAAAACAAAACATACCTAGTTTTTTTTCCAGATATAAAAACACAAATTTTATGTCAGAATAATCAGCAGATTCATTTATAGTAATAGTGCATGTTCTCAATCCAACCTTCTATTTGACCTTAGATCTAATTAACAGAGAAAAATAGAAAAGTAGATCAGATCACTTATTTGAGGGTCAAAATAAAACTGATGAGCCCAAGAATAATATTGGGAAAAAAATTACTTTGCATGTTTTGCATAGAAGTTCAGTGTAAGTCTATGTTAGCCTGGAATTTTGGAGACAACCCTGCAGCGGCCGTCAGTGTTATTACAACTATTACAACAAAGATGCTTCTGCCTCATGTTGGAGCCAGAGTCCTCGCCCCTTGAATGAATGGCATTTAGATGAAAATCACCTCATTAAAAGGGCATCAATCAAATCTCAATCAGCAGAAAATTATGTGAAAATAATGATGAAATATGACATTTCTGTCAGTTTCATCCAGCTGTTTTTGAGCAGGTGAATGAAGACAATTATCACAATTACACAAAATAATTGGGATTATTCATTCATTTGTCTTCTGAACCCACTTTATCTTCACTAGGGTCACAGGGGGTGCTGGATCCTATCCTAGCTACCAAACTCAAATAATTGTGGCATTCCTAGTGTAGGGTTAATTATGTAATTAAAATGTCCTATAAAGTGTGAAGACTATTGTAAGCAATCAATCAGATAAATGATGAATTTGAAGCCCTAAAATTCGCTCTGATCACAACATAAATGGCTCATTATAATAAATGAACTTCTTTTAATCAGATCTGTAAGCCTCAGCCTGCCTCCTACACTGCTTTGATTTCAGACAAATGGAAGTGATGAAGTTGGACGTAAGATGTGGATCTTTTTGTTTCTTTTTATATGCATTCAGGAGATATGAGTGAGTGTGAACAGACTATTAGAGTCATTATGCAGCCTTACATTCAGCTGTAATGGTCAAACCACCTTCACTGACTTAGACAGTATAATAGAAGGAGTCACGTCTTTTCAGCCAAAGAATTCAACAATAGGTTTGTGAAAGGGTGTGTGATGCAGCCATCATATTACCCGTCAGGTGACAGATGACCTGGAAATGGTTGCATAATGATTTTTCTCCTCCACCCAAGATCTTTTGTGTCTGATGAAATAGAGAATGTAAGTGTTACTTATTTTGTAGGCTGCACTTTTTTGTGTTATAATGACATGTAATACTAATATAATAATAGTTAATCTTACAGAAGTGTGTTGATTCTATCCAGAGTTGTGGTCAACAGGCTCCTACTCATGTTCCTTAAAACACAGTTACACCTACAAACCCAAACATGGTCTCCCTTTACAGTGAGCAGCGTTGCTCAATGTGTAGACACAATGACCGATTTGTTAATGCAGTTTCAACATTCCCTAACAAGTTCCTATTTCATAAGAGTAGGGAGGTGCGCTGCTGAGCTGGTGCTGCAGGTTCCCTTTTGACCGAGTGACTCACCTGGCAATGTGGAAGTAGCTCTGAAAAAAACAGCCTGGTTCAGTAGAGGTGCCCTCATGTGCACAGGTGACATTGGCTTTTACTGGAAAAATATCTAATATTTTTAAAAGTTTATATTTGATACTGTGCTGATGTAATCACCAAACTGTTTGAGTCCTAATTCAGGTACGACAGTGAAGGCTGTGTATTCAGGGTTCCAACTTTAATTATTGATCACTTTCCTTCTCTAGTGAAGGCTGGGTGACATTTCAGATTCAATCAATCAATTCAGATGTTTCTGAAAAATGGCAAAGAAGAGCCTCTTCTGGGGTGGGATTAAAATGGTGTCTGTCTGTAACACTGGATTATAGACATAAAACAGTGTGCATGTGATGGACTGTGATAGTCAGCAAGAACAATGGGGAAAGTATCCTTCTTGAAGTGAACAAAACACACAATATGAGGTTGGAAATTAGGATCTGAAGTGGAAGCATTAGTAGTTTTCTTGGTGTTACTGGGCAAAAATGTCATTATTATTATTGTTACCCAGCATAAAATAATTCACGTGGCCTGAGAGGTAACAAGAATTTCACCCCTGAGTCTGTGGGAAATGTACTTCATAGGGGAATGTTTTACTCCCTGGTTCAGCACATATACCACATGGCAGCTTCTTTAACCTCCATATTTTTGCCTCAATTTTTCACAGTGACATGAAGCAGCATTAGGTTATTTATCTTCACATTTCATCTTTTGATTTGGGCACAGTGGAGAGAACTGCAGAAGGATGGTGTGTTTTGTCCAATTCTGGTACATGTGACTTGTTCCAAAGTGCTAGGAGGTAGAAGTTAACTCCATCCAACCTCACTGCATTCCAGGTGATCTATGTTGAACATAAACGACAAATACGGAGGACTGACACCATTGTTTGACATGTAGGAGTGTTTCCAAAGTGTTTTTTGGGCCTTCTATTTTAATATGTTACCTTGGA
>JAPSES010074860.1:0-10153 GCA_029822895.1 Maxillicosta whitleyi | reverse complement strand
CTCTAAGGTCTGAGGTCTCTTAGGTCTGAGGTCTCTTAGGTCTGAGGTCTCTTAGGTCTGAGGTCTCTAAGGTCTGAGGTCTTAATCTGTGAGATCAGCTTGATTGTGCGTGGAATGCGAAACATTTCACATCTTCATTTGGTTCAGTTCACTTTCACACTGAACCGGGCTGAACATCTACAACATACTCATACAGACACACACAGATATGAAGGTTCTGCGAGGCTGAGGGGTGAGAAGTTCAGGCCTTTGGAAGGTGGACAGAGCAGACGCACTGAGGTGGATGGACATGTGGACGCCTCTTTGCTGAGCTGTTTCAGTTATGTCCGACTAGGACGAGACCCCAGGGCAGACCCCCGACACACTGC
The DNA here is from genome assembly GCA_029822895.1 of Maxillicosta whitleyi. Classification (NCBI taxonomy): domain Eukaryota; kingdom Metazoa; phylum Chordata; class Actinopteri; order Perciformes; family Neosebastidae; genus Maxillicosta; species Maxillicosta whitleyi. Next base: position 9,785 of record JAPSES010074860.1, on the reverse strand, counting down.
AGGAGTTACACCTGACCTGGGGTATCAGTATCTTATATGATATATGTTCCCTTGGAGGTACCAGAGGGGGTGGGGGTGGGGGGGCTGCTGTGCTTAGGCTGCTGCCCCCGCAACCTGGAACTGAATAAGCAGTGTTGGAAAGTTCATTTTCTACCTGAACTAGTTCAAAGTTCAGTTCACACATTTCAAAATGAACTAGTTTGTTCATAGTTATAATTGTTTATAGTTAATAGTTCCTTCATAGTTCATAACTGTTTATAGTTCCGTTCTGTTTAGTTTATTTCAGACACAAACACAATACAAAACATTGGGGAAAATAGTAATTATGAACAAGGTAAACAACAAACAACAACAAAATAAATCAAAAGAAAAAAAAATATGATAATAAAAGAAAGAATAATTGTTGTGCCTGAAAGGGAGTAGGAAGTTTGTTCATAGTGCAAAAAAATTAATTAATTAGTTCATATTTCTTTTTTTTTTTTTTTTTAAATATGTTTTTTCTATTATTTTTCAGTCTCATTACTAAAGCTCATATAGAACCACAGACAGTATTTATTGTCAGGTTCTTCGTTCCTCACAGTTTTTGTCACAGAAGTTCTGTTAAATGTTCATATATGATTCCTTCTGCCTCCTGATGCTGTTTTTGTTTTGTCTTATTTCGATGACACATGCACTGATGTGACGCTGGTAGTTACTGTTGTTCCCAGATTGAATGTTTTTCTGCTAAATATTAAGGCTCTTTATGGTTTGTTTAGCCTGGTTTTAACCTGGAACAATAAATAAATTCTGCACCGACTGAACAAAGTTAAACAGATAGAACATGTTCACAGACACAGAATTACAGTTTGTTCATCAGGCGGTAAAACAGTGAGTTCAGTTCATGTTCACCTAAAATATGAATGCGTTCAGGTGCGACACTGGATAAGCAGAAAAAAACCTGCATCTCAGCTGATGTTTGTAAAGTGTTTAGAGGTTGGATCTAAACAATGAAAGCAGGTCATTCCTCATCCAGGATACTGAGAACGCCTGATATTTACAGCTCGTCAGATCAACCCTTCAACAGATGGAGGAAAAGGGGAGCCAGAGGACTTCAAATGATAGAGAAAATCCAAACAACTCACTTTGTTTTGAATATCCAGGTCGTCCAAGGTTCAGAGCAGCTTTACTTCTTTGCTTTTCAGAGGTTTGTTATATTCTGAAAACGTTATATCCTTAAAAATGTGTTCACAGCAGTAGTGAAAATGTATTTTAATTATTCATGTTTTATGAGGTTTTATTACTTTCCATATTTTACTCATTTTATCAAACAACATTGACCTTTTGTAGATGAAGTTTATGTTCAATATTTTCAGTGACTGGATCCTCATGTGTTTTAATAATATTATAGAAAGAATGCAGGAACTGTAAAATAAAAGATCTGGAAGAAACAACAAGGGCCGCTGCTGTGATGCTTATTTTCTTACAACTTTACCTTTTTCCTCACTAAAAATAAATGTGGTCATGCAGGATTTATATAAAAACCCAAAGTATTTGTATGGAAGTGTCACTGTAATGCATTAGTGTTGTGACACTGCCCTCTGGTGGCGGGTGGTCATTCTTACAGCGAACCACGACCGTACAGATTAAAATAAATGATGTTTGTTCGACACTTAGAAGAACAACTAAGTTCTTTGTTAGCAGGAGTAAAACTTTTATTTGTTTTTAAAAACTAAATCTAAAATTTGGGATATTTACCAGATGGAGCAGCAGGCTTCAGAAAAACACAGTCACTAAAAGATGGAAAACCATGTTACCTTTGTTGCTACAATAATATTTATTGTCGATGCAAAATTCCAAAGTTCAAGGTGACTTTATTTATATATTTGTTTGTTATTTATTTGTTTTGCAGACAGTGATTGCCTTGGCATAACAACAAGACAACAAAACATTGAGACATTAAAGGCAAAAAAACAAAACGTGCTCAGTACTTCATCATTCATCAGTATAGCAGCGTGGATAAGTAAAAACATAAATAAATAAGATTGAATAAAACACAATAAAACCTAAGAAGATTAAAAAAAACAGTCTGGGATAAAAACCAGGACAAGAATATATATGTATAATATATACAATATATATAATAATGTATATATTAAGTCAAAAATAATAATAAATAGAGCAAGAAAATAGGATAAATAACTAAATAAGTGATAGGGGTGGCTATTACCAACCACCTCATCATACGATACATATCCCGATATAGGGGTCATGATACGTATCGTGATATATGTGCATTATTCAACGCGATATGCATCCCGATATTTTTTATTTTATTTTTTTTTACAGTTTTTCCTTTTTTTTTAACATTTTAAAGAAAACAGACACATGTATACCCAAATGTTATTTTTTAAATTTTGCTGTAGGGCAACAAACTAAATGTTTGTTGCATGTGAAATATCGATACTGATACCTCCATATCGATACGCGTATCGTGAAGAGGCCTGCGATGATATATCCCGGTATCGACATTTTGAACACACCCCTAATAAGTGAATAAAGCGCAGTGTCACTTTTTATTATTGAGCTCAGTGACGGCGACAGGAACAAAACGGTTTTCATAAAACTGTGTAAAGAAGAGTTTGAACAGAAACATGGTACGGTATGTGTGGACACACCAGGAAACTGAATAATTTTATGATTTTGTACCAGATAGAGGAGTAATATATAATAATAAATATAAATATATCTGTAAATAAAGTCCATATTTACGTTCATCGCCTCTCTGTGACATTAACACTAGGACTGGATGAGTTTTGGCTTCTTCCAACTCCACTTCAGCCACAACAATATTGTATTTTTTTTGGTTTTGTTTCATTTTTTTTTTTTTCTTATGTTTTCCATTATGTTTGTGTCTGAAATAAACTAAAACAAAGAAAGACTGAAAGAGATCTTAATCAAAAACAAACAAAAAAAGGAACACTGATGTTGTTCAGGATCATTAATATATGATGGTTTATTTAATGCTATTGATCAGTGCTTCGATTTAATCTTTAGTATTCCTTCATCAGACTATTCCTGCAGTATTTTTTTTTTTATTTATTTCATCTGTACTTACAGTTATCGTTTTCTGCTCGAGGTCAACTCCACCTGCAACGCTAAAACCCAGGCCTGAGCCTTCGTCCTTATTCAAGACAACAAGGTGAACATTATCATGAACCTGCAGAGAAATCAGACACAGATGAAAATGTGAGAGAAATCAGGAACAGAACAGTGTAATCAGAGTAATGTGGAGCGTTAAGGTTGTTTGAAGTTACCTGTGAGAGCGCCCTGGCCTCCTGAAGGAGAGCGGACACGTAGGCTTTAGCCGTCACAGACGACAGCAGCGTTTGCATTTTAGTTTGACTCCAACGGCTCGAATCCAACTCCTTCAACCTACAGAGAAAAGCAAAAAAAAAAAAAAAGAAAAAGAAAAAGACAGACACTCAGGGCCACAGCTGCAGGACGACACGGGAATTTGTACAGTTAAACGAAAAATAAAGTCACTCCAAACTGACAAAGTGTGCAACAGGGTCATTTTATGGAGGTAAAGTTGTGAATATTCATACGTGCTGTAAACGCATCGTCCTGTGTTTGTAAATGAGCCTTGAAGCAGATGTGAACGTCATCCTGCCCCATCTTTAGACTGATGGAACTGAAGTGCACAAACACTACACCATGGGTTTAACATCCTTTGAATGTTCGACGCATAGTTATGGTTTTTTTGACTGTTCTTTATGCTTCTTAAAGTATTTTATGTTTGTACTTTTATCCTTTGTACTATGGGTGTCACATCAATTTCATTGCCCGCTACAATGTCATTAAAGGCTATTCTACTATATTCTACTCTATTCTGTTCTATTCTATTCTACTATATTCTATTCTATTCCACTCTATTCTACTCTACTCTGTTCTATTCTATTCTACTATATTCTATTCTATTCTATTGTATTCTATTCTACTCTACTATATTGTGCTATATTCTATTCTATTCTACTATATTCTACTCTACTCTGTTCTATTCTATTCTACTCTATTCTACTATATTCTATTCTATTCTACTATATTCTACTCTACTCTGTTCTATTCTATTCTACTCTATTCTATTCTATTCTACTATATTCTATTCTATTCCACTCTATTCTACTCTACTCTGTTCTATTCTATTCTACTATATTCTATTCTATTCTATTGTATTCTATTCTACTCTACTATATTGTGCTATATTCTATTCTATTCTACTATATTCTACTCTACTCTGTTCTATTCTATTCTACTCTATTCTACTATATTCTATTCTATTCTACTATATTCTACTCTACTCTGTTCTATTCTATTCTACTCTATTCTATTCTATTCTACTATATTCTACTCTACTCTGTTCTATTCTATTCTATTCTATTCTACTATATTCTAATCTACTCTATTGTATTCTATTCTACTCTATTCTATTCCACTATATTCTATTCTATTGTACTCTATTCTATTCAGTGAAGTTTGAATGATACTGCATCATCAGGACTGAATGTTTCTGTTGGAGAAATTCTAAGGATGTGTCTGTGGATCCTTTGTGTCATAATACCTACTGTGAGGCTGTTAAAATGCGGACGGACAGACGGACAGACGGACAGACGGACAGACAGATGTGTCGCAATATGTTTGCATCTGCATGCTGTTACGTTAACTATGAACTAGCCCTAATTTTTTATGTTTTACGTCATGTGAAGGGAACTCGTAAAGTAAGAATTTCATTGCTCATTTCTTGACTCTAGAACAGGAATACTGAACACATGATGGTTTCAATCAATTTTAACAAACAATTTACAATGACATCCCTCTGAGGACAGACGGTTACAACACTGATACTGAGAATCCAGCATTAAAAGGTTCAGGTCCTGCTGGTTTTAAAGGTCCTCTAACCAGCAGAGGTTCCTGAGCGTCCTTACCTGATGGACCAGCCGGGCGGTCGCACATGGTCATCAGCGCCGACCCCAGTGGGCTCAGGATCAGTGTGACTTTCCCAGTTAATATCCACTCTGGTGAGGACCGATGAAGATGAAGAGCCGTCAGCTGAAGTCTCGTTCCTACTGCCCATTTGTGGACCTTTTGCCATCACAGGATTGTCTTTGCAGAGTTTTTCCAGTTCGGGCATACTGAGAGCCCGGAGCTGTCGCAACCGAGTGTGAGGAAGTCTGGAATGTTTGCCTCGGAGGACCAGGAGGGTCTGGGTTTGAACCTCCTCCGAAGCTTTCTGATCTTCTACAGCACCTTCCCGAATAAGGGGAGTTGTGGTACAGTTTGTAGGTGAAAGCTCATAATTAATGGGTTTAATGTTCGATGGATGTTCATCAGCAGCGAGGGTTAAACAGGGCGTGGGGGGGAGTACGTTCTCCATACTGGAAATAAAAGTCCTTTGCTGTGCATGACAGTTGATGGAGTTAACCAAACCCATATAACCAGCGATCCTCTGGTTAAGGGAAGCTCGATACGCCAGAGCATAAGACTGGAAATCACTGCCTTTAGCCGCAGCTTTGTCCAAGTTGGCTAAGTTTTCAAAAGACTTTATCTTATGTCGGACCGAGAACGGGTTGTAGTTGGTGTCTGGGGGGAAGCTCTGCCGCTCCATTGTCTTTAAGAACAGTTTGGACGTGTTGGACTTCAGGGTCTCGTCTAATACCGTGATAGTGGGTTTTGAACCATTACTTGTAGTCGAATTAGTCGAACATGGGGGAATTCCGTCCGTGTTAGCGAAAATGCTATTTGTGTTTTCCACAGTGGAGTTGGAAGGGAAGGGTAAAGGTGGGAATTTGGCCTCGGTGTGTCTCCGACTTGGTTTAGAACCTTTAGTGTTTATCATGTCATTGTGTGCTAGAACTGGTGATGATAAACCAGTTAAGGAGGTGAGATGAACCTCTATAAATGTTCTCTGGATGACAGAGGAGTGAGGTCGCTCCTGTGCTTTGGCCACTCCTTTGGACGCTAAACGGCGGTCCACTTGGAAGGCGTACTGCGCAGTTTGTGACGAGTTACGTGTCGACCAGCTCTCAGACGAGTCTTGGGTTTTGTCGCTTAAATCCAAGCTGCTGTTGGTGCGACACTGATCAATAGTCCCCAGTACGCTGAACGCAGCAGATGTTTTTAGCGGTTGTTTTGTGAGGTTGAAACATGTTTTGCCTTTTGAAGAAACAGGACTTTTGGTCCAACTCGGTCTGTGGAAGGGTTTCTCCCGTGGCTTGCTCAGTTTGGGAGAACAAACATTTGGCTTGATTTGACTTTCATCCATGACTGTGAAACTTAAATTATCACCAGGCGCTGTTTGTAAATTATTAATATGGCTGCTCACGTTCATTCTAAAGCCTGTGACGTTCTTCTTATTTCCTGTCGTTGTTGACGAGACCGATGTGTTGACGTCTGAACCTGATGCTCCGGCCTCAGTTGAAGCTAACAGGTTTGTTTGCGCATGCACGTGGTTTGATAAATCTGAGGACGCTAAAGCAGGACCATGCACTTTTACGGGAGAGTCCTGCATGACTGGTAGGGAAGGACTTCTAGAAACACTGAAGGCTTCAGGATGGTCTGCCACGCCCTCAGAGCCTTTGTCACATGGTTGAACAGCAGCGGTCATGTGACACTCTGAGGTCAGTGATGTCACACCTGGCTCCTCCTCTAATAACCCCGTTGTTTCAGCAGTGTTTCCCGTGTTTGTCTCCTTGTTTAGGCCACACCCCTCTGGAGGCTTGTTAGATTCACAGTGTCCACCAGGAGAAGGCTGTCGGTTGTCATGGTAACAGTACTCCACTTCTTCATCACACAATGACAACTCCTTACGACTAGAGCTGCTGCGGGGCGTATTATCAGTGGAACAGTTTTCGGTGGTTGAATCGCTGCTTGAGTCGCTGTCGCTGCCTGTCGGGTACATACGTGGACAACTGGTGTCCGCCTTTTCAAGTCTGGATCCACTGAAAGAACTGTTTTCCTTTTGGTTTACACATGTAGAGGAACATGTCACAGCAGGGAGGATAGCACCATTTTCATTAGTTTGATCTGGAACAGAGTAGTTTATAGGACCAGCCTGCTTCTCACGTGTGTTTACATCATACGGACTGGAGCTGCAGGACCCTGGCTCATCAGATAATGTTTTGCAGAACGTCGCGTGTGCATTTTCAGCGCTAACTTTACTTACTTCGCAGATAATATCGTCTATATTTGTGATGGGCGTTTGGAAGTCTGGCTGTGTTTGTGTTGCGTGTCTTGAGTTTTCCGTTTGTCTTTGATTATTGAGCCCATGATCAGAGCCGGATGGGTTTAGTGTCACAGTTCTATCACTGGTTCCAGAAGACATGATCAAACTGGAGAGATGGTTTACAGCTGGGAGGAGAAGAGACAAGAGATGTGAACACAAAGTCATTTCAACCGTTTATCCAATGTTTTCTCAAACATTCTCCTACACTAAACTGACTTTTCTATCTCAACAGTCGGTGCATTCATGAAATGGCATAAAAGCCAACACAACAAAGTTTTAAAAGGCATCATATTTATTAAACTTAATTAAATTTATTTATTTATTTGTGTATTTGGACTCTAATAGTTCTAACAGTTTGAGTTTGAACCCTCCAGCTGCTGCTAAACTATCTTTGTATTCATTTTGGCAAAAATCCAGTATATTTCTACAACCTGTTTTAATTCCTACTTAATTTGTTACGTTTTATAATTAGTTACGTCACAACATTTACACATATAAGGTCAAGACTTCTGACGAATGTTTCTAAAGTTCGACATAATTGTTTATCAACAGCAGTGGTTGGAATAAAAACTGAAAATATGTCCAAACTTTGAGCCGATTAGCTAAAATGTTCAGTTGTTGGTTGTATTAACGAACACAAGTGGCTGCAAGCACAGTCCTGGAGGGGGCGGGGCATGAAATGGTTCATTTGGATTTAAAGGGTCAGCGCTCAAAATGACCTTTCTGGTGTCATTAGTCATAAATAGTGTTGAAGATGGACCTGTGGAGTTGAGTTAATGAAGAATTCAGACCCAAGCGGAACATTTACAGTTTATGTAGAACACATGGAAATGTTTTAAAATGTATAATTCCATTTAAAAAACCAAAATAAAAAACCTAATTATTACACATTTCATATGTTGCATGTAGGACTGGATACTAGAGTAGAATAGAATATAATAGAATAGGCTTTATCATCATTACACAGATTATGCAATGAAATTACGGATCACTACTACTCAACGGTTACCATGGTTACAACACCAGGTCCTGAACGACACCGTTTTCCGATACCAATTTTCCATTTCCATTAACATTCAAGCCCAACGTCCTGGTTTTAAATACTCAAAGCAGGGCTGGGTGATGTGGTTAAAAGTGTTAAATGTTCATTTTTTGTTGATTTTGATCATTACATTTTATAAATTTTGATAAATCCAGGAAAAAATTTCTCAATTTTCTGATACATCATAAACCAAACAAGGGTAAATTTATGCCTCGTTCACTGATTTTCTGAAAAGGTCCAATAGGATGACAGTGTAACGGTACTTCCACAGTCTGTGAACTCTTGACTTGTTCAGCCGTGGTACTCATTCAGTTGCTGAATAATAATTCCTCAGTATCGTATCGTTACAAAAACCTGCTTTTATTTTGTTGTTCCTTACATCAGTTGCTCGTTGTCCTATGATCATCTGAACACAAATACAGCAGCAGCACACATGCATCAGTCTAGTCATTTCTCTACTTTTCAACTAAAACTTAATCTGGGGTTAAGTTGGAATCTATAGTCATGCATTCTATTTATTTTTACATAAATCTGATTGGATTGGATTAGTACAACCATTCACCAGTATCAAAACTTGGAAATCTAAGGTGTTCCATCAATAAATCAGCCCCTTTTCCAACAACATTTCCAGGAACTTTTATTTCCAGGAATGTATTTATCTGGATAAGAGAATTCCTGAGGTATTTAATGGAAGTTGATGACGTCCAGGCTTTTTGGTGCAATTATGATCCACCAGTTAGCGTTCTTCAGCACATAGCCCCGCCCATTAAGTCCTATTCCCCTAAAACTAACTTTTTTTTTTTTTTTTTTTTTACACCAGGGTCGATCTGGTGGAAATGCACCAAAGTTTTCGTAAATGCTAGATTATTCATGTGGAAAAGGGGCTAATGTTTACAAAAAGACAAGAAAGAGCAGTTCACAGCTACATCTACACTCCACTAATGAGGATTTACACCACTATGATCCAAGGTTAATCAGAAAAACAGAACGGAAGTTGCAGGGTGAGTGTAGCACTACTAACTAGGGAAGTGATTCTCAACTGGTGGGTCGCGACCCAAAAGTGGGTCGCACACCCGTTTTCGGTGGGTCGTGGGTCTTTGTCTGGGAAAAAAAAAAGTAACAGTAGGTGGCGATAATGAGCTGTAACGCTACATCAGACATTTCACAGCGTAAAAGAAGACCCAAAAGTTTCAGTTTCAGGTCTGACACTGACAATAACCTCAGACTGTTTAACTTGTGAATAAGTGACTAAGTGCACTTTGAATTTATAACTGAATGCATTTTTAGTTTTGGTTAAAACGTACCTGATTTAGTGTTAAAAGGACTGTTTCGCCACCTGTCAGTCAGTTTGGTTCATCATTAAAGGGACAGTTGTGTATTTTTGACATGGATCTGTATTCCAGTGTATTCAGTGTAGTACATCCACACTGACTTACCCCCGACAGTGTCCTGTGAGCCCAGTTCTGGTCCGGTTTTGGTCCAAAC
>JAPSES010074859.1:0-10154 GCA_029822895.1 Maxillicosta whitleyi | reverse complement strand
AAATTCATGGATCCAGACAGTGATCCGGATCACCTCCAAAATTTAATCATCTGTTCCTTGTCTCAGAGCGAACATTTTATGAAAATTTCATTACGTTTGGTCAATAATTAACCAAGATACTGAGAAACTAAATATTTGGCCCCATTGACCCCAATGTTAACGAAAATTTCAAAGTGATACAGAATCCAGGATTTCTTCCGGATCACCCCCAAACGTTAATCATTTCTTCCTTGTGCCATTAGCAACAAATCCTGAAAATTTCATCAAAATCCATCCATAACGTTTTGAGTTATGTTGCTAACAGTCAAACAAACAAACACCAGCAAAAACATAACCTCATTGGTGGAGGTAATAACTTGTTTTAGTCCAAAAAAAAGTATTACATTTACAAACCAAACAAAAAAAAATGGGAATAACCTTGAAATTCCATGAACAACCTTAAATTTCGTAAGAAAAATAAGTGCAACTTTAATGCTGTCATGCCACTGCTTATTATTTACACATGTGCGTTATAACTTTTAGGTCACAGCGGATCTATAAACACTCAAAAACATTTAGTTTCAGGCATCTGGAGCTGAAAAATGTAGAATTTACCTTTACCTTTGTGATCAGCACAAATTGATTGTCGATGTCTTTTGTGTAATCTTTGCAAATTCATCCCAGGAGTCACATTGAACTCTTTGGACGGCTGGTTTTACCCCGAAAAAGCCCTTTATATATTTATTTATCACAACAAAACAAAAAAAAAAACAGATGCCGATCAATTTTTTTTTAAAATCGGTATCAGCCTTAATAAAACCTGTATCAGTCGACCTCTAATAATAGTGAATCTGCGAGTCAGACCCTAAGAAAACACACCCACATTCAAAAATGTTATGCTCACAATAAGAATCAATCAATCAAACTTTATTTATATAGCGCTTTTCGTACGGAAGTGCAACTAAAGTGCCAAAGAATGAGAAGATTTGTATATTATTTTAATTAAAAAACACAATATTGTCTTAGTAGGATCCCCAAACACCGCGCATATCCGCCCAAATCTCCCACAAATGCACCTCAACTCTGTACGTGCGATCTGAAACGATAAAAATACAACTCAACAGAGTCACACGCCAGAAGAAAAGGTGACGTGTTCACAGGTTGTACATAAATCAAGACTAAAATGCCCAACAAAGTGTAGACAATGACAGCTTTGGTTTTATACCCACAGTCTATAAATCAAACACCTGCCTTCTATAAACTGGAGTCGGCGCCGAGAGGGATTACACCAGCTATCTTTTAAAACAACGCACAACTGTGAACATTTGGGGGTAAATATCAATAATAAATACTTACATGTAATTCCTTTAGTGTGGCCAGAGTGAATTGTGGGTATTTATCCATGAAGACTGTGCTTATTGAGCACTAAAATCAATTAAAAAAAAAAAAAAAAGGTTCAGTTATAGCAGAGAAACAAAGGTAAAATAAGAATAAAATATCATTGTGTGTCTTTAGTTTGTTTATTTCAGTCTCTGTTGAATTCTTTAACACATATAACATCCAACAACACACTTAAATCACATGGAAAAACAAAATAATCCACAGAAGGCGTGGGCTGATGCTATAGATGATTACACCTACCTTAACGCAACGCTGTAACAATAACCGAAAACATCTTTATTTCTGTAGGAATGATGGGTAGTTAGCTGGTTATAGAATAAAATATGGAATAAACATCATGATCATGCATCATTTCTGTATTTTTTAAATTGTTTTCAGACGTTAAATCGCTAAAATATCGCTATACGGAAATGAATAAACTTACGTATTCTGTAAATGCTCGCAATAAACGAATAAATGAAATGAAAATTAAATGTCTCTGACTACTAAATATATTCGAGCCGAACACCCAAGAGAGAAAAGCATTAAAAGGAGCACGACGTCGGTGCCTGATCCCTTTAAAAGGAGGCGTAAGAGGCCCGTCGTAGACACTGGGCGCAGTATCTGCGGCTCGACTAAGCGCGTTTAGTGGAAACGCTGCAAGAATAAACGACCTTCATGCGGGTCCTTTGCCCCTTTTGGTTAATAGCTCTGAGACTTGGGAACACACACACACACACACACATATATATATACAGTATATGGCGGTTATCCTTGAAATGCGTGGTCGCTATTGGATCAAACGTTGCTCGCGTTGTGCTCAAAATGATGTGAAGTAAACACGCACCTACTGATTATTATTAATTATTTAGTTTTATTCGCCGCTTTTGGCCAGAATAAGTCGACCCTATTCCAGTTTTTTAATTACAGTTTGGGTTGTTTTTTTTTTGAGGGGAAGGGGTGTACGCGCGCCAAGGTACAGGAGCAGGTTTTCAAGACTCAGCGTGGGCGGCGGCGGCGAGTCGGCTGGAGGCGGTGGAGGAGCAGGTCCCCCCGTCTGCCTCCAGCTGGCGCTCCAAACACAAACGCCCACGCTCCGAACACAGATTCTCCCAAATGGTCCCTGTGGGCAGCATCACGCCCCTGTCTTCCATCCCAGTGAAGAAATGTTCCTTTTTAAAGGTTATTTTTAGACTTATTTCTGCACATCAAACGCTGCATAAATACAGAAAAAGAGGCCAGAAATGTAGCGGTATTGAATAAATAACATTGATGCCTTTCTCTCTCTCTCTTTCTCTCTCATTTTTTTTTTTTTTTTTTTGTAGATTGAAATTCCGACATCTGAGGCGAATCCGACGTCTCCTGCTGACTCAACAACCACCCAGTAAAACAACCTCCAAATGGACACACACACACACACACACACATATGTATCTAAATGTATTGTTTGTTCAATAAACGCGTACAAATACACAACAAATTACTTCCATTTTCACTCTTTCTTATGTAAATCTTCGCAATTCCAAGGGGGGAAAACGTTCCCTGACCCCGTTGTGGCACAAAGCGCCGAATTTATGCGTTTTGTGTGGAGGAGACAAAATCAGGGCGGGAGCGTTTTATTAGTCTTCAGCTGATTGTGGGCGTACGGGAGCGAAAGACGCGAGTGAAAATGGAAACGTGTGCGTGTCAGCAGTTTGCTTAATAACAAAAGCAGAGTGTGTGTTGGCTGAAGGTCAGGCGGCCGCGCAGCTGTCGCGTCGATCACGTCGGACAGGTGGTTTGGAATCCTCAGAGTGTGTTCAGGGGCAAGTGTGAGAATGCGTAAGTTTGAGGGTTGGAGCCATGACACTGTTTTTTGGGGGGTTTTTTTGGACACGGTTTTACCCAGGATTCTTCACGCTTAAACACTTAAGATGCAACACTATTGGTTTCTTAGGGATTTCACTGTTTTTTTACATCGTGATGTTACTTTTAGCCTCTTTTTTTTTTGTTTTTTGTCGAAGTACAGCTGGTTACAAACAGCTGAGATTCTTCACTAATCAAAATAACATTTATTTGCCTTTTAATTGATTTAATATTTGTTTGTTTATCTACTCCAGGGGTTCGTATGGGTGATAGAAATCCTTTAAAATGCTTTCATTTCAGTAATTTTTTTTTTTTTTGCCACGGTTCTACCCAGGATTCTTCACATTTAACACTATTGGTTCCTTTTTTTTTTTTTTTTTTTTTTTTACATCGTGACGTTACTTTTAGCCTCTTTTTTTTTTTTTTTTTTTGTCGAAGTACAGCTGGTTACAAACAGCTGAGATTCTCTAATGAACAACAGCGAGTTTTACACTAATCAAAACAATTTTTTTACATTGTGACGTTACTTGTAGCCTCTTTTTTTTGTTTTTTTGTCAAAGTACAGCTGGTTACAAACAGCTGAGATTCTTCACTAATCAAAACAACATTTATTTGCCTTTTATTTGATTTAATATTTGATTTAATAATTTATTTATCTACTCCAGGGGGTCATATGAGTGATAAAAATCCTTTAAAATGCTTTGATTTCAATGATTTTTTTTTTGTCACGGTTCTACCCAAGATTCTTCACGCTTAAACACTTAAGATGCAACACTATTGGTTCCTTTTTTTTTTTTTAACATTGTGATGTTACTTGTAGCCTCTTTTTTTGTTTTTTGTCGAAGTACAAACAGCTGAGATTCTCTAATGAACAACTTGATTTAATATTTGTTTATTTATCTACTCCAGGGGGTCAGGGGTGATAGAAATCCTTTAAAATGCTTTAATTTCAATTAATTTTCTTTTTTTTTTTTTGTCTGCATTTATTCTCACAGAAAGGGTGATAACTTTTTATGAGATTGACATGTATTTTATTCTTGCAGCCACATATTTTAATATTTAGTGAATGAATTTTCAAGGCCTGAAAAGTGCTTGAATTTCATGAACTCATCAGCTTTATTTAAACTCTGAGATACTGTATAGTATTGAGGAGGCCATGTCATTTACTAAACAGCCGAGACAAAACATTTGAAACGTACGATGAACATGTTAGAAACACTAAAAAGGTAAAAGTGATAAATGCGAATTAAAAAACAAAGAAGTCTACTTAAAAACATGAGCAGCTGCAAGTAAAATAAGTATATAAATAAATAATAAATTGTCCTAATGGTAAAAGTGTGGTAAGTTTCAGATGGTTTCAGTCGTAACTGTGATGTGATTTATTTTATTTGTTTTATTTTTGACAAAATATCACAATTATCACTGAAAACACATATATACTGATATTAATATTGGCTGATCTGTCAGTACATCCTTAAATTGATTTTATCTGCAATTATTATTGATTGACACTGACTTAGATTCTGAAATGTTTTATTTAGTTCGCAATAGTATCCAACTTCAGCTTCAGCTTCACTTATTTTTGAATCAGCATCTCACGTATTCATCTCGTGGGGATTTGTCAGATGTAGTTTGTGTGATAGAACAAACTTTAACAACATAAATGCTTCACCTTTAACCCATAAAGACCCAAACATATACTGTTTAATATCTGATGATCCATAAATCTTATCAATACTTGAAAATAATCAGTGTAAAATTCAGTTTTTCATCTTTTCGTGGTCATCGGATATGACCCATTTGGGCATTCAGAGGCTCCATAGTTGCCATGGAAACGCATCTACAAGACTGATTCACCAGTAAAACCCATAAAGTTCAATGAATGACGGTGGATGGAGACACTTGGTTTTACGTTAGTGATTATTTTTCTGAGAAAAAGTCACTTTTTCTTTAGTTTTTTTTTTCCTGTTTGATATAAAAACCTTTGGACTTTTTAGACGCATCTAAAAGAAATATAGGAAAATACATGAGTTACAATGAAAAAAACAAAACAAAGAAGATAATGTCATAATAAACGATGACAAATCCTTTAAGAAAAAGTAGCACTGGGTCTTTATTTACTTTACTTGAACTGACATTTTTCGATTTTTCAGGGCTTTCATTTAGAATAACATGTAAATGCTACTTCTGTTCTTTTCTACTGTTGTGTAACTGAACTTCCTTTGACAGTTAAAATCATAGGGCTCAGCATAGGGAACATATTAAAGACCCACTGCTACTTTTGTGTCAGTTCTCAAATGAAAATTGCTCAATATTTAGCTTTTCTTAAGTGATTTATCAGCATTTATTATAATTTTATCCTCTGTATTTTGTATTTTATCAGTATAAATCAGATATTTTCCCCGTATTTAATTCACTGATTATGTAGATATCCATAAAAGGTCATTATTATCAAAAACAGAGAAAACTGCAGAAAAATGACGATCATTAACTGAAAATAAACCAATCATTTCCACCTACTGTCATTTATCAGTCTCAGTTTTACAGGTGAATCAATGTTGTATTAAACACATACTTTCCCGTGTTTAGTTTCTTATGCTTAATTTAGATACTTGTGAAAAGTCATTGTAAATTTTTTAAAAAATGATAAAAAGGTTAGTTTTTGTTATCGTAAATCATGTTTTTTTCTATATTTAATGTAGATATTTGTGAAAACTCAAGGGTTATTATATCAAAACAGAGAAAACTGAAGAAAATATCACATTTTCAGCAAACGATATCAATAACCTAATGTAAAAACTAGTGCGTACATCCTCGAAACTCGATGAATCAATGTTGTAGAAGATGATGGTGTTTCCACGGTAACTACGAAGCCTCTGAACGTCCAAATGGGCCTTATCTGATGACCTTGAAAGAACGAGAAAGTGTATTTTGCAGCGATTATTAGTGGACGAACTGTTAAACGGCTTAGATCAGTAGATGTTTGTGGGTTAAAGCAGATGAGATTTTAGCGTGATTTTAACCGTTTTGTTGTTTTTTTTCACGACGATGACAGATGTTTTCCTACATTTCATCATTTTCATTCTCCATTAGCAGACAGCTGAAAATGGAACCCGGAGAAAAGTTGGCCTCTAACACAGCTGTTGCTCCCACTCAAGCACCCCCCCCCCCCTCGCCCCTCCAGCCTCCCCCTCATACCAACGCACACACTCACAGCCTGAGCCACACCCAAGGACATCTGCCTTTCGGACTTCCATCCAGTCACACCAGCAGCACAATTGAGATGTTTGAACCTGTGCCCTGAATTCCTCACCGCTAGCGCCCGAGCCGGGGAGATGTTTAGGAACGACTGCTGCGCCTGCGACGCCGCTGCTCAAACATTATTAAAATTGGATAACAACTAAAGCACTGTGGAATAATGCATCGGCAGAAATGAATTTGTAATGTGTTTTTGTTCCCTGTTTTATGCCGGGGAGTCGATGCAATCCGAGTTGAGTCAACAGCCACGTCACCCCCAGAGGTTTTCTCATTTTAGCTGCGAGGTGAAGCTGACGGAAAGTGTGCGCGAGTCTTCAACTTTAGCCACATCCACCTCCAGTCCAGTCAATAGGAATTCACTGGGGGGGGGGCATTGATCTGCAGGACTGGGGTTAATCAAACAGGATTTAAGGAAGTGGTGCTTCTGGATCTGACATAATCTGTATGGGACTGAGGCCCATCCTGAACCCCAATTTTTTTATTTTTTTTTTTACAATAAATCGATTAATAGGTCCATCTGTGCAGGTTTAGACTGATTTTTTATTTTATTTTTTTTAAATTAAGTGCTTATTTTATTCCACCATCAGCCTAAAATCTAAAAATATTCATTGTATTATTATTAGAAATGACAAAGAATAGATTTGCACATCTGAGAAGTCTGAGTCACAACGTGGCGTGTGGGGCGTTTGCAGCTCGAAGAAACAGACGAATACAATGCTCGCGCCTTTTACAGTAAAACAAATAACAACTTGAATGCGCTCAGTGCTTTTGCCTGTCTGCTTCTGTTTTCTATCTTCGTGATGGTTTTCCACCTGATTCCGATGCTCAGATGTGAACTCGTTCCCCCTATTTAATCTTCATTTAATTGTGGAAAAAAAACAGCAATAATGCAAAAGGAAATCCAGTTAACTCTAAAACCTAATGAATAATTGAAAGTACAGTACTTTACAGAGGGTTTCAACCACCATTAGGTTCTTTTTCATGATGCCATACGTATGCATTTCTTTAGTATTAAGACACAGCCAGAATATATGGTTCAAACTGTGTATAAATAGCATTCAGGGCAAAAAAACTAAGGAAAAAAGTGCCAAATATTAAGTGTGACCTCCCTATATGGGCAGACAATTTGGAGATTGGTTGCATTAATCTGTTGTATCACACGTTTCATTCTATACATAACAAACATGCACATATTTCCTGTACTTTCTTGCTGTATCTTAATAAAGAGATGGATTAAATATATATGTGTATGCTCATTATAACCCAGTGAAATGAACAAAGATGAAGATGAAGATACAGAAAACTTTATTGAGTCACTGAAGGTGGCATGTAAGACTTTGGCAGACTATAATGATAAAAGAAGGTGAGTAATGATGACAAATAATAATAATAAAATGCTATTCAGTTTGCTTTATTGTCATGACAAATATAGAAAAGCTTCACTGTTAAAATAATAATTTAAAAAAATTATTTCTACAGTAAAAAATTACAGTAGATAACTATTTACAACATGTGTCCCAGGGGCCAAATTGGCCCAAAACATCCAAAAATTACACTGAGGATATTAATAATTTTAGTTCCGGTTCCACATTCAGACCAATTTGATCTCAAGTGGATCAGATCAGTAAAATACTATCATAACCTATAATACTCACAACGCCACATTTTTGTCTTTGTAAATGTAAACATTTTCATGTCATTTTACTATATTTACACTACAACAAACCATCATTTCACAAAAACGCCAATAAACTGAACAAATATGAACATTTTGAAATGTCTGAAGTGCAACTTTACCAATATTCTACCTGTTATTAAATGTTTTGTGTACTTGTAGGTCCACTGTGGTCTGTAAGTTGTAATTTCAATGTTTAAATGATCAACTAAGACATAATATGATTAAAATTGTACTTATTTTTCTTAAGAAATGTCAGTTTGTTCATGTTATTCACATTGTTTTAAAGGATAGTTGGTTAGATGTAAACATTTTCATCACATAATTTAACTTTTTTTTGGTCCTAAAACACAGGAATCTTTGGAGTTGGCATTATTTATATATTATGGTGATATTATTTCTGATTCAGATTAAGTTTTGCTTCATGAGTTTGACTCCCCTGATTTACAAGATGTAACTGTATGTTGCAATGCATTGTGGGTAAAAAAAAATTTCAGTAACGTCAAGCATTTTGTTTACAGAATGGTTGTGTTTTTACTTGGTCCTGATTAAATAATAAAATTACACAGTGTTAGTATTAGATGGCGCTAAAGAGGGCATGAAGGCAGACGTCTATCCACTCAATAAAGAGTAAGTATGACATTAATAGCCAACAAAATTAAAATGTGATGAAAGTTGTAACTTCATGCTATATAATTTGACTATGTAGACTTGTATTTTAACTCAAAGCTAGGATTTTAACGCAAATAATATTTCTTTATTCATGTGAGTCACTGTATTTACCATTATTTTATTTATCTTAGTCGTGTTTTTACGGAATATTGAGGATGTGGGACTCGAAATGCACACGTTAGCTAGCGAAAAACTGGCTAAATTAAGCTAACACTAGATTTTTTTCCTCAAAAAAACTTTATTGAAAATATATATTATATAAAACATTGAGGAAAAATAACATAATGCAAAAGTTTACAGACACAAAGAAGAAAACAGTAATAACTTAAAATATAAAGAATTTTAAAAAAAGAGTAAATTCAGTCCATTTTAAAGAATTCTTTATAAATTGTCAGTGTTTGCGCTTTTTTTTGTCAAACATAAATTCCTGTTATTTTACTATGTTTTTCTAATTTAATCATAAAGACTGTAAAATTTGTTTGCGTTTATGCATATTTACGTTTGTGTATGTAAAAGTTTAAGCTAACACCAGCCGCGTGCGTTTGCGTCATTAGCGGTGACGTCACACTGGAGCTTTCCAAAGTAATAATAATAATAATAATAATAATAATAATACAATTAATGGTTGTTTCTAATATGAAACCAACAAATTGCTGTAATTTATATAAAGCAAAAAAAAACTGTTAAAAACATCCAGTAATTATTTCTGCAGGACTGTATTGGCAGCTATTTTGCCTGGTGTTTACTGTAAATTACAGTGGTTTTGTTTGTTTGTTTGTTTTTTTGGTCAGAGGGATGGTGGCATGGGAGGAGGGTACATGTAAATGGACACAACAAAAGATTCACAAAGTCATAGTCTGTGTGCAAAACAAGACTGTGCAGCTCATAAAAAGTCAAAGTACTATTAGCAGAATGAAAATATGCCACAATAAGTACCATTACTGATGTAAGATGTGGTGGAACAAAGGAATTGGTCCGTTTATTATCGCTGTGAATGCTCTGGGATGCTTTTGTTTTTAAATCAGAGCAAAATCAAAACTGGATGGAGCGCATAGAATATAGTAACTCCGAGGCAGTGAATCAGGAACAATAAAGGATGTAAATAAAAGTGTGATGTGGATCTGAAGGGGAATCCCCCACTTTAAGTTTGGGTGAAATCTCAGTCCTCCCACTCGTGTTTTTACACACTCCAGGGGCTGACACACCTCGTTGCCGTCCCCAGTTGCCTCCTGTGTAATGTGTCCATTTGCCAGTGCAGTGCGCGTCTTGGACACGGCGCTGCGCTCTCGGCGCTCCGTCAAAGCCCACCCCGCCCTCCTCCCCCTCCTCACTGAAGCATCTGAAG
>JAPSES010074858.1:0-10154 GCA_029822895.1 Maxillicosta whitleyi | reverse complement strand
ATGGGCCAAGTATTATTTTCTTATTTTTCAAAATCTTGCCAAGTACAATTTTCTTGTTCTGTTGGCAGATAATTTTGTTTATTTTAAGTATTGTTTTTTTCTTATTTTGATGTATTTTTTTCTTCAATTTTCAAGGGGACTTTTTGCAGTGTAACCTGTTGTTGCCATGCTTTGACAGTTCAGCAGACTTTTCAGCCCATGTTTTTGACCAAAGAATGTGCCCTTAAGGCAGCGGAGTTGAGAGGAAGAGAGGCATGAAAATGTTTTACAGTAAACAACCCGTTTGCCCGAAAATATTCTTTCCCACATTACACTATGTCTTAAACGATCTTCAATAATTGTATCCATGTGTATAAGGACTTCCTGTTTCGTCAGTGAGCTGTAGGTTCCTGCCTGTGGTCTGTAATGGGCATTCACTACCAGTCTCATTGCTACAGGGAAGAACATTTCATAGGTTTATTGATTTATCCACAAAAACAACCTGCGTTCTTACTGGAAACTTTTACTCTGAGTGCATGAGGCTGCAGCTGCCAACATTGGGGGGGATGTTTTTTAATCCTCATGTGTATCAAAAAAAAAAAAAAAAATAGGAAGCCAAACATGTCATGTCCAGTCAAGGTTGACAGGGTTTAGATCTGCCAACGCTGGGGGCTTCAGGGTAGAGGTGGTACGCACTAGTATTCTGTGGTGGTCTCATCTAGTATTACGCCTCAAGCCGTATGTGTCCCACTTCACAAATTACTCTTCAAAGCTTGTTGTCAGACTATTGCCGTTTGCAGTTGGATTCAGGTTTTTAACAAGCGTGGACGCATTTAGGTTATTAGTGAAGATGTTCACTTTACATTTTACAAAAATCCAACAGATACGACCAGTTAAATGAATCTCCAAACATCTGCAAGTTGTTTAACTCTCAGAGTAATTTGACTTTGGGTAAAATGAGGCATCTCCAAACTGCAAAATATGTGAAAGGCAAAATAATGAGCTAATTAGTGGTATGTTTTGTGTACAGCTAACGGGTTTGACTGAATAATTTCCAAATGCCCTTTTAGCAGTGCGATGCTTCCTACTTCTTCTCATCCCTGTTGGAATATTTGACCCAGCCGCCCCTTTCCCACTTCATACTTTGTGGTTGTCCCATTTACTGGACCGAGGGCTGTCTTTGCCCTTTACCTTCTACCAGTTTCGTACTGCAGCTGTGGATGGGTCTGTGGCCGGACCCTCCTAGTTCTTCTTCCATGTTTCTGAGAAATGTTTGGGTTGTGAGTTATAACTGTGGTTAGTACTAAAAGCTGCCCAGAACAGCGGGCTCTCACAATGGTACTCGGCCCCACAATGAATTCCCCGCTATGTTGGGATTTACATTCAGATTTTTTCGGTCTCTGCTTACAGCTATTGATCCAAACTCTGCTCGCTTTGTTGCTCTTATTCCACATCACTGTTGTTGTTACATTTATCTCACCTCTCATCTGTCTTTGGTCATGCCCTTTGGCTCGATCACGCTTTCCGTACAGCTCTCGTTCTCACTGTATTTCCTCACTGTTTCAAGGTGTTTTGGGACGGCTTATTATCTGCTCTGCCAGAAGTTTCCGCGTGGAGAACCACATTTCAACACCAAGCAACACCATCTGCTTTGTTCCACATTAGGCCACAGGTCACATTCTCAGTGCTGTAACACAAGTGACATGACTGAAAGATGAAATGGGTCAGTAGCATTCTTCAGATCTTTTCTGAAGTGCGGGTGTTTGTTTATGTCAACTACGCTCTTCGTCTTGCGCCAGCACTGATTTATTATGATGGAGAAACACATCAGGATTTTTAATCAGTGTATTCTTTTGTTCTCGGAGAACAAATAGCGGAATGAGGGAGATTAATTCCCTCTTGGACGTACAGGACAATCCAAAAAGAAGTCTGTCTATCCTTTCAGCTTCACTCTGTTGATATACTGTAAACACTCTGTCACCTTAACTCTGTTTTACAGGACCCACTGTAGCATTAAGCCTCAGTGCTTGGTTATTAAAGTCAACTGCATTTAGCAAGAACTGGGTAATTATTCCATAAAAAGAAAAACTAATAAATATGTTAGAACTGTGGGTGGACCCAATGAAAGCAACCCAAAAAAAAAAAAAAAAGTGCTTTTGCAAGGAACTCTAGGAAGTTTAGTTCTGAGAATGTTCCCATTTAGCAATTTTAGCCGTTTCTGTAGCTATAACTTGCGGCAGGTATGCGTACAGTCAGTTTTGGGAATGACACAAATGGATTATTTGCTTAAATGTGATTAATTTGTCAATAAAATTCTTTGAGACTTATATAACACCTCTAATAATTCTTCAGTGTACTTTAGAAATGCATGGAAAACTGAAACAGCAAGTGGTTCCAGGCACAACAAACTCCACCCCTCCCAGATACTGTAGCTTATTTTGGCATGGATCCAGCTGATATTATCGCATATATAATGTGTGCTGATGTCAGCATAACAATTGACTCTATATGTGCCAAGTTTGAAGTAAATTGAAAAAAATATGTTTTTATAGACATGCCCATTATAAGAAAATGGGAGGAGAAAAAAGATTAATTTTTTAAAAATTTAAACTTTGACCTACTTCCCCCAAAATGTCATGACATCTATTCTGCATCACTGATAAACTATAAACCAAATTTGATATGAATTAATCCAATATTTTTGCTGCTACAAACATTTGAAATGGTACCCATTTTAAGCAAATGGTGGGGGAAAACAAGATTTTAAAAACTCATACTAAATTTTAACTTTCACCTACTTTTCCCAAAATGTAATCAGATCTATTTTGGATCACTGGTAAGCTATAAACCAAATTTGATGTAAATTCAACTAATTGTTTTGCTACTAGAGTGTTAAATTAACAAATATACAAACTGAATCAAAAACAACACCCCTTGCCTCCCTTTCGGGGGGGTAGGGGAATAAATAAATAAATTACTCTTCAGTGTATTTGACATATACTGTGACTGGACATAACATCAGTCTAATAGCATAATTGCATAAGTCATATTTTGGCCAAATTATACCATATATGTAACTTTACTCTCCTGACACTGCTGCTCCATTTTGCATCATTGGCAGTTATGCTGAGGTTGAATATATGCTTTATAATACTTTGGCACATCTTTAAACAACACACTCACAGATGACTGAAGGTCTTGTGTCTCCAGATACATGCAAACTATCTCATTGTTAGCCCCCAGTATAACTGACAGCAGCTGCTTATTGGTCCAGATTTGGGATTGGCAGTTTTTGGTATTCAGGATTTTATTTCATGGCATTTTTTTTTTTTTTTACTTGATCTTCTTGAACATGAGCACAGCAGGTCACACCTACACCGTGTGTTATTGATACTCATTACTCTCCAGCATGTTTTAATGGGTTTGTGCCTGAGGTTAGAATTGTATATATCTCATTTCAGAGTCTGACTTAAAAAGCTTTTTCTAGGCAGCATGCAGAAAACTACTCTCTCAATTTAGCTGACATTCAGTTGTGCACATGGTAAATCTATTTTCTTGTGACTGTCAGTCAACTTTTCCCCTGCCATCTTCTGTCTGGACCCTCTATCTATCTCCTCCTGCAGGCAAGACGCATAAAACTTAATGATGTCTTCCTTTTTAGTGAGAGCCACAAAAGCGCCACTGGAAATGACATCTTTAAAAAAGGAAAAAAAAAAAAAAATCAAGACATTTGCAGAAAAACAGGCTTGTAAACATACAGGAAAAGGAAAATGCAACTGAACTGCACTCGAGTGAAGATTTAGTGGTTTCACCTCATGGGAACCATGGTCTGAAAAAAAAAAAAACGGCTTTCAAACAGCAGACGGTGTTTAAGAGCTGTCAGTAGCAGTGTGTGAGTGAAGAAACAGACATACTGCTTCCTTTTCCCAAAGCTCAAACCTCCTCCATCCCAGAGGAATGACAGAGCAGCTATTGAACTTATGCATATGACTGGAAGAAAACGAAGAACGTATGTTTCACTGCAGACAACATTGAATTTGTCTGAAACTTCACTGAAATACTTGATAAGAATGATTACCCATGCAAAATAATCAAAACATTACATATTACACATGTGTAATACTGCAGTAAAGTTCATCAACACCTCACATGACATGGCGGTGCCTTTCTGTGTGGTTAATCTAAATTATCCATAGGTGTGAATGTGAGAGTGATTGTTTGTCTCTATACATCAGCCCTGCGACGAACAGGTGACATGTCCTGGGTGAACCTTCGCTCTTAAATAGCTGGGGTAGGCTCCAAGCGACCCCCCCGTGACCCTGGTGAGGATAAGGCAGGTTCAGAAGATGATGTTTTTCTCTATAGTCACATCAGATTCATTTAGTTTTCATGGCTGGATTGCTTAATCTTTTCATGATTTTGCATCCTGCTGTGTGTAGTATATCAAAGGTAATCTCCATTGTCTTCATTATTATGGTCTGTCCTGCATGACAGCAACAGGGTTTTCCTTAGATTCAATTTTAGAGGGGAAGTAATGCTTTGGCACTAATGTGGCTCATTAATTTAAAGAGCAGGATTTTTATGATGACAAAATCAGTGAAACAAACTGTTTTACATCCAGGCCTGAAAACAAATTATGGGTAGACATAAAATCTGCCTGTTTTGACCAGATCATTATGTACAGTGTCATCAGTGTCACCAAACACACCATCTCAACAATTTGGCTCATCAGCGCTAATTACATGTTGTGCTGCCATGCATCTCTTTACCGATTTCTCTTTCTCTCTGTGTCTTTTTACACTCTGCAGGATATTTACCACATCGATATTGTCAGGGTCTGAGCTAAACCTACCATTTAATTCAAAGCAAGGATGAAAAATGGTAAAACTCTGCTTGTAGATCATTGGAAACTAAAGTTTTTTTTTTTCTTTTAGGAGGCTCATAAGGAGACAATGAAGGCTTTGTTTGTGGCCAGGTCATGTTTCACACAGTGAATATTAAATGTAGGATTGTATGTGCCTGATGGGACTTTAATGAAGGGCTCCAGAAGGGAGTGTTGAGTTATGTGGAGATGTGAAGTGGGAAGGGGATTCACTGTTACAGCAGAACAGCAAATTGTATCTGATCGAAAAGGAACGCTGTCCAGAGGGTTTGGATTACAGGTCATGGCAGGAGCACCACGACTATGATGTTTTTGGACGGAGGTTATTGATTTCTGTCAGCTAAATGTTTACATGTTACATTCTTTTTGAAATATTAACATGATATATTACAATCCTATGAAGGTTGAGGTGAGACAAAAAAAACGCTGCCGGAAAGCGGTTTTGGGTTTCCTAGTCTCCACTGAGCTATGCAGGCATTTAGGATGAAGAGAAATATATATTTGTGCTGTAGTGTTGCCATCTTGACTTGACTGACAGGTACATTTGTTTTGTCGTCACAGCTTTAGGGTTGAATGACATAGCATCTATTAATGCTTTTCCCCAAATTTAAAAGATGTGAGATCCGATGCAATATAGTAAAACATAATCAGTTTTTCATACTGGCTAGAGGCTGATTTTAATGGGGTATGCTAATGAAAACCTTTCATATTGGAGCTTAACACTAAACAGATGGTCTGTTATGAAGGAGTGATAGAATATTCCCAGTATTTATAATGCAGGGGAACTTGAAAGACAACATAGGATGAGTTTTACTCCTCATTTGGTGGATGATTCATAATCAGAGCATCCATCCCACAATGCATCTGCAGGGTTTTCCATGCTTGAAGATGCAGAAAGACCTCCTCTGGAAATAAATGCATTATTGATGGATATTGTCGGTTATTTGCAAAATTGGAATTGTTTGTTGGGAGGATGTGCTTTACCATTCTTCAAGCTACTTTCTGATTATTTAATGATAAAAATAATAAATCATGCAAAAGTGTGAAGTTTTGCATAACCTAAGCCTTCGATACACAGAGGGAAAACCCAATTAAACTCCATATTGTCGTTTTACGTCATTGTTTCAATCTTTCATGAAACTGTTTCTAAGCTCAACTAAACACAGTGACAATGTGACATTATCGCAAGTATTTTTTTCATTTTTTTTTTTTTTTGCCTAGGAGACTTTAGAAGATGACGTAAAAAGTAATAAACGTGAAAAGTAATCAAGTAGCGGTCTATGTTCAACTGGTGGATTGTGTCTTTAAGCTGCAAACTAGTGCAGATGTGAATACTGTGGTTTTCTGGCTGAAAAACGCTCAGTGACAAACAGGAAACTTGACATTTACCACAGTGTAGATAAAGTATGTAGCAAATCAGTTTGTATAGAGTGAATTACAAGTAAAACAGAAACAGCCGTCATCAGTGTTGTAGCAGAGAATGTAGCTTTGCATATTACCTTCTCCAAACGTGTAAGAATAGTGTTATAAATGCCAATTCTTAAGAGCCCCACATTGACTATAAGTGTTCTTATTTGAAGATTAAGGACCAGATTCATCTCTTTGATGGGATCTATTCATTCATGCGGATGAAAAGGGTGAACTCATCTCCATTCATTAAAGCTCTGAAACCAGCTAACGCTTAAGTGCTGCTTTTTGCTCGTCACGAGGTAAAAAGAAGAAAAGAAAAAACCCTGCGCATTATACTTATTGGAACTGATCTCCACTTATAACATCTGTTTGCAGTTTAGTAAGACTATTTTCATTTGGATAATCTGTATTGGTTAAAGAGGATGAGGAGTATAGACCAAACATTTCCGCATGTTTTCTCATTGCAGGGGGCAGTCGAGGTTCACTAATGCACATTCACGGTCCCATTTTGGATATTTTTAATTTGAATGATCTCTCCACTCTACTCCTCTACTAATGAAATTTATTTGTGTCTGATGTATTGTTCTATTTTGAGGCGTCCGTTGGGTTCATGCCACTTATTATGTTTTACTGTTTGGACTGAAAGTGTTCAGGCCACTGAGTCGTGACTTGAGTCATACTGTATACTCATGTTCATTTGTAATGAGCTTAGTCATCCAGAAATGCAGTTTGCAGTGGCAAAGGTTACAAATGCTTTCTATGGGGAACATTATAAAGCCTGAATGCAGATCTGAGTCATTAAAATACACTTTATAGACTGTAGTTTGTGCAAATGGCAACTTTGTCATTTGGGAAGATGCAGTTCATATATAATTGTGTTTTGTTGTTGCTGCTTTGTTTTGTGGAAGATAATTGCTTATGGGCAGCATTTTCTTAGGCCTGTAAATGAAAATGCTGTTATTAAAGAGACTTACTCTTGAAAATTCAAGGGCTCATTTGGATCATTTGAGTGGAAGAATTGAATGGCAAAGCAACAGGAAAAGGTGTCAAGCTGTAAACTTTATGCTCTTCCTCTTTGCACTACATATGCTTGTTACTAAGCCTGTGTGTTTGGGGTTTTTTTTTCTTCTTTTTTTTTTTGGCCCACCACCACCACCCCCTCTTTGGGGGACAACTTTGTTTTAGTTACAGGTTTTTAATAATCTTTTAAATATTCTTATTGTTCATATATTTACAATCTCATATTCCTATTTCTTTCAGGGGGATCACACATATAAAGAAGGAAAAAGCCTGTGTGTTTGACAGAGTGCGATTGTCTATTCTTAGAGAGAAACCATGTAAGCCAGCAGATGGCCTGGGGCTAGCATGGTTGTAGTACCCAGGAGGCATTTGGCTTTAGACCCAGAGGATGTCATTAGAGCTAATCTGCCTTCAACCATTCAAGAATCTATTGATGCAATCGGGCTCAGTGTTAAGGGAGGTCAGGGCAACGGTGGGCAAGTGACGAATCATGAAAACATGTGAATACAGGCAGAAATCTAGCCAAACACCTTTCAGGGTTAGGTTTCTTAAGGACACCAGTGCAGCTCCTGATCACCTTGAATCACAGTACAATGCAGACTGGACACTAATACGGCGTGTAAAGGCTGTATTAGACTGGATAAAATGTACTATGACTGATTAGAAAAATAATCCAACCCTGACTAAACTGATTAACTTTACTGACAACAAGAACATGCTCTTGTCATTTTGGTCTTTGGCATTTATTTGTATAGAAACACTGAGTATCATGGTGTGGATCATCATCTAATGGTGACAAAAATACTGTGAAAACCACTAAACATGTGACACACCCTGCCTTTCCTGAGTCCTGACGATTGGTTTCACATTTTACTTCAAACATTCACGGCCCACAAATAATGATGTCAACATCTGCCTCAGCAGCGTTGAATTTAATAAAGACATTTACTCAAAGCCAAAAACTGCAGTTAAGCACCATTCTGAGGTAATGTTTACTTGAATACGTTCATGTTATGCAATTTTTTTATTTTTTTTTATTACATCCCATATGGTACTTTTCATTCCTCTGCATTTATCTGAGATCTTTAGTTGCTTTTAAAGTGAAAATTTGACACAGTTGTTATATAAACCTTTAAAAAAGCAACACATTTTACATGATTAAACCAGTGTTTTGCTGAACTTATTGTCTTTGCACATTGTACTTTCATTTATTTCTGTTTATAAGTCTTTGCATTTAGTCATATTTTTTAACTTGAGGGAAATAACATGGCCTCCCTGTATTATTGAGTATTAATAATCTTATAGCATTTCATGTAGCAGTATATCAGTCAACACAGAACCCATACTTTTACGTCTATATTTCAGCTACGTGTTTACATGGGGGTTTTAATGCATGACTTTTTTTTTTTCTTTTACTTTTTACTAAATGCTTCTTCCACCACCGATGCTCAGCTACGCTTTATTTAGTGCTAATAAGCTAATGATATCATGCCAGCATATCCAGCTGGAGACTGTGACCTCAAATTAAAACCACCGACAGTGCTAGATGGACTGAAACAGGTGGTTATTAGTAACACTTTTCCCAGGAAGAAGTCCCTGAGAACCATGTTTTTTTTTGTTGTTTTTTTTTCTACTGTAAAGCAAAGTCGGTACTACAGTGTAATAAAAGCTGGAAAACTGATACTCTTGGTAAGAAAATATCTTGTACAACACTATCGGCTCCTTGTCTCACTCGTTCCATGTCATATCCGTGTCTGTTGGCTTGGGTTAAAAGTAAGATATCACAAAATATTCCACGATCAAGTCTGCGTTGTTTATATTAATATCACCAACAGGCATAATGTTGCCTGGTTCTGGTTTAAAATGTCTTATAGAAGCTGCAAACACACCTTTATGTCATGTGAGACAAATAATACATGCGATATGGAGCCAAAATATTTCAGTTCTGCTATCGCTGGTTGTTCACCCAGGTAGGGATGAGGCTGGGAGTCTGTCTCAGGTACAAGCATCTGTGGTTTAGAGGTCTGTTACTGCAGACGTTGTGCAGACGCCGCCGCACGTTTCTGACTGAGAACAGGAAATGTTGCCTCCTCCTCCACTGTCACCAGTTACTGCAAGTACACACAGCACATTTGGCAAAGTTTAGGTGCATTTACGTTTACTCTTTGCACCAGCACTCCTCCTTAAATTGAGGTAAGCAGTGATTTATTGTCAGATTTGGTTCCTAACAAGCTCTTGATTTTTGCTTAAGATTTTTGACGCATTTAAGTCTCATTATGTTTAGACGTCAGGGTGTCCCTTTTTTGGGGCATTTTACTAAGAAAGTGGTAATGCACTGACGCATTAATGCAGTATTTTGCTGTAGACGTGTGTATTTTATGGGTTACTTGACAGTTGTATTTATGTTTCTTTCTGTGAGGATCAGTGAAAGAAGAAACCTGTGATTAATATTACTGCAATATTTCAACAGGTCTTCCTGCTAGACAGGTTTTTAAGATACAGTGTGTGAGTCAAACATCTTTTTATATTGTTTAGCATACACATCGCGTGCTAATAAATGTGAATTTCAAGTCTTGGGCATCCTGTTTCACACAGGAAATGAACAGCTCTGATCAGTATCTTCTATGGTTTTCACGCATGTGTTTTCTGCTGCTTTTATGTTTTGTGTTGCAAGGCAAAATATTCTGAAAAAAATTCTGTTAACAATTTCAGGTTGAAATGCGCACTGACCACTTTATTAGGTACACCCATTCAAGTGAATGGTAAATGGACTGCTCTTATATAGTGCTATATCTACACTTTGGTACTCAAAGCACTTTACATAGGCCTCACATTCACCCATTCACACACACACTCATACACC
>JAPSES010074857.1:0-10154 GCA_029822895.1 Maxillicosta whitleyi | reverse complement strand
AGATCCTGAAGAAAACCAACATTATGGAAATGTGGATTTGTTCATTTCTTTGTTAGCAGCATGTAATTCACATTTCTGTGGGTTTGTTTCCAGTGTAAAAAAATCTAATAAAATCGATAAAAAAAACAAATGTGGGAGTAATATTGCGTGGGTGTCAGCCACAATATGTGGGGGAACTGTGCTGCTTGGTGGAGGTTTACGCTCTGAGTGCTTTTCTAGTTTCTTCCGTTTCTCTCTTTTCCTCTCTCACCGTTCCACTCTGACCTATACATACCTCCAATCAGCCCAACTCAGTCCAGGTGAGTCACAGGTGTGGCTCATCAGGTGGAGTCTATATATTCACCTCTGCTTCAGTATCCGTTTGTATCCTGTCTGTTTTCTAGTTCTTACCCGTTTCTGTTTCTGACCTGTACTTTATCCCAGTGGTTCTGAACTCCGGTCCTCATGACCCAGTGTCCTGCATGTTTTAGATGTTTCTCTCTCACCTGAATCAATTAATGACCATCTGCCCAACCTATGCTGGGAACCCTGGTTTTTGACCCCTGGCTCCATCCTAATTACATCTCATCTTTACTGGATTTATAGACATTGATTCTTCCTTCAGATATTCATTAAACTCATTAAAGCCTAATCAGTGCTTGTTTACTGCAGTTGGGTCCTAACCCCTATTATAATGTTTACATCTACAAAGTTTCCTTAAAAATCAGAATAAAAAGGAATGACTTGAATGACTTGTTTAGAAAAATAAATGCAATTTAAAAAAAACATTCTGCCTCAGTTTATCATTTACATGACATTTAATAACAGAATACTGGTAAAATTACAGACTTTTTTTGAAAACACATTTCAGGTTATTCACATTTTTACATAAAAGCATAGTTCATTAATGTAAACATTTTCATGTAATTTTACTTTTTTACACTAAAACAAAGAGTTGTCATTTTTTTATAGGATATTATGATCATGTTTTACTGGTCTGACCCCCCCCAGTATATATATTTTTTTCATAATTTCATCTCAGGGGCTGGATCAAACCCTTTGGTGGGCTGGATTTAGCCCCTGGGCCACATGTTTGACACCTGTGATCTACATGCTCTGCTGTTGTGTCTGAAATGGACACCAAAACAAATGGCGTTTTTCCACTCCATGGTACCGGCTCTACTCTACTCGACTCTCCACGGCTCTTTCACTTTTCTATTACGAAAAAAGACCTGGAATCTGGGACCTGATACTAGTTTTTTAGAACCGCCTCAGCCGAGTTTCCAAAATGTTGGGACCGACACCAAAACCTGACGTCACAACACTGCAGACACTGATTGGTCAGACAGTTTTCTCTGTGACCGATTTACATAAATCAGATGCAGAAGTAGACAGTGAATAGTGATCCATGAATCCACATGATGACAGAACCAAACTACACCATAGACGGAACGGAGATTCAGTCTTTGGTGGAAGACGGAAAAGTCCAGAGGAGAAAATACGCAATGAGCGAGTGGAAAAGAACCACAGGAATACTGAGTACTGTCTCTTCCAGTTGTAATCTGCCAGATTGTGAAATTCTAGTAACTCTCCAGCATACCAGTATTTTCTGTCTTTTTGTGCTTGACCCTCTGCTTTGTCTTCCGGACCCGTACCTGCTTGCTGCCCGCCTTACGACCCCCACTCGAACGACCTCGCTTTTGGATTCTCCCTGTTCTGACTACTCCCCGGTAACGACCTCTGCCTGTTTCCCCGTCTACCTGCCTGCCTCCGTCCCCCGACCTCTGCCCGGCTTTGGACCACGTCTCCGCCCGCTCCTCTCCACGGAACTCACGGGTTCCGTCCTCTCCTGGACTGGGAGTTCCCTCATAGACTGTTTTTGTCAGTGACTCTGGTGCTGTTATTATTCTTGTTCATTCCCTCTTTGTATGGAATAAAACTCTTTTGAACTGATCCTGGTTTTGTGGTCTGCGTCTGGGTTCTATTGTACTTGTCCTTTCAAAATTTTGAAATATGAGATGAGCAGTTAAAATTACACTTTAATATAGATTCCACAAACAAAATACTCCCTAATGTAAAGTTGTAAAATTTATCCATAGATTAGAATTTGCAGCCGGGTTCAGGTGGGAATCTTGACCGTCCCTCATAAACGTGCACATTTGTACAGTGTAGAATTATAGGATTTTTCTTATAATGTTATAACATTATTTTTGAAATGTCTTTTTCATCTTCAGTATGTCACTAATCTTCCTTGCAGTTTTAGTCTGATCTACATCATAATTATGTTTTAGCAATTAATGGTATATTTACAAACATGCAGTGAAACCTGATTAAATCAAATATATTATCAATACGAACAGTCTAAAATATAAAATATGTTCAATTTGTCATATCTTTTAAAGTGATAAAAAAAGATCAAAATTTTCCATAAATGTGTGGCTTATTTTACAGAAAATATGAGTAAATCATAGGGACAGAAAAGTGTTTAACAGGAACAAGCAGGTCGTACTTCCACTAAACAGACTCGTGTCTAATGCACTGTGTGACTGAAAGGAGCACAATCAACCATTAATTAATGTCACAGGTAAATAAAGACCACAACGTCATCTTTTTGCAAACAACAGCGTCTGGGAGTGTGAGCTCCTGCGTCTGTGACATTATCAGTGTTGCTGCTTGAGTTGAAATTTGAGGCATGATGTTCACATTTCCTGGTGTATGTTTTCAGTCCAGTGTCAGAATAAATGATGAGCGATAAACAAGCTGTCTGTGAACGGCAGTAATTCACTACAGGGCATTAAAAAATGGAGTCACATGATCTTTTAAAAGCGTGCGTACAGTATCTTCCCGTATGTGTGTGTGTGTGTGTGAGGCTTTTACTGCAGGGTTTTAGCACAAAAGAACAAACAAAGCCCAGTCATGCGTCCATCCCTATCAGAGGATCCCTGAAGCTTTCTGTTTCCTCAGCCCTAAATTATTGGTTATGTAAAAGTGATTGTGTAAATAAGTGAAAAGTAAAATGCTTTTGAGCCTCTCACGGCTTCTGCAGCTATGATGTCCACATTGTCAAACAAAACTGACAACACAAGTGGTCTGTTTCTGTAACGATACACATAGGGTTGGATTTTTTTTTTTTTTTTTTTATCAGCTCCCTGCTGCTCTGGTTTTGGATGTCAGTACAGCAGCCTGTTTTTTCTTTCTTTCTTGTAAATATGTATATTTGAACATTTGCACTGTGTTAGGATGATTATCAGTTACTTATAATACTGTAAGTCACAGACCTGCACAGGTTCAGGTACCTGTGGGTGACCCGTAAAAATATTATGAAACGGGTGAAAAATCTTGCGTCGGGTCGGAAGAACCAGAGCACGGGTCTAATCTGTGGTTTACACAACGCCTACAAAATAAAAATTGTACTAATATAAAAGTCTATGTTGTAGTGAAATGTAAACACTCTTTTCCAAATAAATGGGGACCTCAGTTTGGACGCAGTGATGGGTCTGTCCAGACCTGTGACCAACCTGTGATAAATTCATGTGTGCCACTTTACAAAAGAACTCACCAGGAAAAGTCATAAAGGCTCGGGTGTGAGAACAGTGTGGAAGAAAAGATATGAACAGGCTCCAGCTCTTGTACACATTTCTTCTCGTCTCATAAATAATCCACGGCAGATTCAGCAGGGATCACTGAGGCTGGAAGGATGGGTGTTCTTTATTTTATTTACTGAATATATAGCTCTGGAAAATAAGAAGACATCAGCTTCTCTTTTTTTTTTTTTTTTTTTTTTACCATTTATAGATATTTGTTTGAGCAAAATTAACATTTTGGTTTTATTCTCTAAACTACCGACAGCATTTCTCCCAAATTCCAAAAAAAAAACAAAAAAAAAAACAACAACATATTATTATTTAGTGCATGTTTTTGCAGAACATGATGCATAGTAAAAAATAACAACCTCCAGTCATGCAAAGAAAAACAGTTCATATTCATTTCTAAACAACACAAAACTAATGTTGTAACTGGAGAAAAGTTAAAATATCAATATTCGGTGGAATTAGCCTAACCGTAAAAACAGTGAAGTTCAGGAAGAGTGAGGAATGAAATTCAGATAAACACTAAGTCACTGAAATCACAGAGCACATCAGCCAAGTGATTTCAGCTACGTTCACATTATATATAAACAGACTAACAGGCATTATTTAAGCTGATTAACAACATAAATACCAGCTGTAATTATAGTCCATAAACATGTTATTAAGACCCAGTGGTACTTTTGTGACAGTTCTCAAATTAATTTATCTCTATATTTAATTTTTCTTATGTGATTTATTACCATTTATTGCAATTTTATCGTCTATAGTTTGATGTTTTTGTCAGTGTACATCCTGTTTTTTGTTGTTGTTTTTTTTTTACTATATTTAATCTACTGATTATGTAAATCAATGGTGTCCAATCCTGGTCCTTGAGGGCTGGTATTCTGCATGTTTTAGATGTTTCCCTCTTCCAGTCTACCTGATGATTTCTTTCGTCTTTTTTCCTGCCACAGCGAATCACCTTTGCATGTTTATTATTATTTGTTATTTTATTATTTAATTTTTGTTTTGTTTTTAAGTCAGATGCCCTTCCTGACACAACCGGGCTTGGGAACGCCACAATGATGCTTGCGCCCCCTTGTGGCTATAAGGATGTATAGCGTAAAGAACCTTTCCCAAGGGGTCATCTGGGTCTCAAACCGGCTACATTCTGCACCAAAGTCATTGGCGTTAACCACAGAGTCTACCTGATGGTCGTTATCAGTCTTCTGCAGAGCTTGATGATAGGATTATCATTTGAATCAGGTGTGTTGGAAGAGGGAAATATCTCAAACATGCAGGACACCAGCCCTCGAGGACCAGGATTGGACACCCCTGATGTAGATGTTCAGAGTAAATTCAAAGGTCATTATATCAAAATTAAGGAAACTGAAGAAAAAGGGACTTTGTCAGTAAAAATACATCATTACCTGAACATAAACCCAGTGTGTCCATCCACTGCCAATGATTGAAATCCATGAGTTTTACAAGAGAGTCAATGTTGGAGAAGATGACGGTGTTTCCAGGGTAACTATAGAGCCTCTGAACGTCCAAATGGGTCATATCTGATGACCATGAAAAGATGTGGAACCGGATTTTACACCAACTATTTACATGTATTGATAGGATTAATGGACCATCAGATATTAAACATCAGTAGTTAGCGTTGGTTCAGCTGTAACATTGTACATTTTGTATGATGGACTGTGCAGAGTGACTCAACTGTCCATCCAAGGAACCCCAGTTATTGACACATTTGTCTGAACTTGATATTCCAGCCCTGTTAGTGGAGATTTATTTGTTTGTTATTTTCATTTTTTATTCTCTTCTCTCCTAAATTATGATGCCAAAGGTTCTGTTCCCATTGTCCACTGTGGATTCACTAAGAACATTCTGTTATGTCAAGTCATTCAGGTTAATCTCACTTTTTTTTTTATTACAATCAGTGACAATATGGGTTTAGGATGTCTATAAATCCTTCACAGTCCAGGCTATAGAGCTAAGATATTATTCCCTTGCAGAACCTGCTGGAGATTTCAATCTACCACAATGTAATGTTTGTCTCAGTCACATTAACTGGCACCACAGCTTTTGTTAAACCCCAGCGCCCTCCCTCTGCCTCATTACATCAGTCTCTCTTTATATAGATATGATCATGGGGGTTGTGGACCATGTTCTGTATAATAGGACTAATATGTCACATATGATACACATTGAAGAAAACACATGGTTAGGTTTAAATCTGTATTAATCCTGATACCAATGTGCTGAATGTACATGTGCAGAATGTTCATCAAACTACCACACAGCGTGTTCACAAACACACACACACACTGATGAGTCAACTGATCTTAAAATACGAGCAGCTACAGATAAGGTTGTTTATTCTCGAAGGAATGAAAACTGGAATAACAGAAGACGTAGTCCAGTGTTTTTCAACCTTAGGGTCGGGACCCTATGTGGGGTCAGCTGGAATTGAAATGGGGTCGTCTGAAATTTCTCGTAATTGATTAAAAAATTGATTTAAAAAAAAGCAATAAAAGATATATTGACAATCCCAATCCATAAAAGACTTTGACTAAATGTGAAGCTGAAACTGAAGCATTGTGGTACTGTTTATCTGTCAAATGTTCATTCATAAGCTCTTTCATAATTTGTAGTTTATTTATTATTTGTTCAGTATTAATTGTCAGCCTTATAAACACAAGTTGGACAAGTTTTTTTTTTTTTTTAAATTGTACAGATTTTATGTTTTTAATCTATTTGTGTATTTTACTCTGTTATTCTTTATTTTTCTATACAGCACTTTGGTCCACTGTGTTTCATTTTAAAGTGCTTTACAAATAAAGTTTGATAAGATTTTCTTATCAATTCAATACAATTCATATCAATAGACAATGAAACTCTGTGTGTGATATGTGTGGTTTTGTAGCATTGTGAAGACTAATTGTCTTCAACTCACCCAAAATTTACTAAATAACTTAGGCTTTTAATTTCCACTCCTCACTTTTAAGGCAGTGTGTTCATTTGTACAGACTGTGATTTTTAACATTTGCTGTTTTTCTTCAAATTTAAAGCAAATTGGGAGCACATTTTTGACAACATGTAACAAAACAGTGTATTATGTACATTTCCATATAATATACCATGAATTGTGATGGAATAACACAAATCTTTCTGATGCCAGAGATGTTTGTTTGACATTGCTTTGTCACTGTGTCTTTGAATATATAGAAAAAATGTATTGTGTTTGAATGAAGAAAGATTAATGCTTAAAATAAAGACAAAGCATTGGTTGCTCATGTTGCACATCTGAGCTAATTTCTAAATCATTTCCACTAAAAATAAGCTGCGAATTATGACCTAGGAAAGGGAAGGTATATGTTCTAAAAACCAGGTTATCATTCTCGCACTGCCAAGATATTTTTTTTCTTTCAGCACTTGAAAAACAACAGATAAATATCCCCCAAAATCAGTAAATTTCCCTTTTTTTGAAAATCCCTTTTTGTTGTGAAGCACATATTTTAGGCTGCATTGTGTCTCCAGCAGGTGGAGCTGTAAGCACTGTTATACGTAGTTCAACTAAACAGCAGAGGATTAAAACATTCCATTTTAAAACTTAATATAGAGGCATCATTTTACCACACACTCGTACTTTATTGGAATATCTGAGAAATTCAAATAGGTGTAAGAATTCAAAAACTGAAACATGCTTTTATTTAGCCCTCTTTGCACATTCCATCATATACATTATATAAACTGCGCTAAACTTCCTTATGAGTCTTTTCTCCTTTTCAATACCAGTAAAACGCATGATCTGTGTGTTGGAGAACAGAGTGTTCACATAGTAGTAGTAGTAAAAAAAAAAATTAAAAAAAGTATTCATTTAACTCTCAGAAAGTTGAATTTAACTCTGTTCAGATAACATTTGGTCCCACTCAAAATCAGAATAAAATTTACTACAGAAAAACAGAGTTAAGTCAACTGAATTCAGTGAGATTCACCTGTTCTTTCTCCAAAAAACGTCATAATACACATTTCTCTTGTTATTTTCTTCATCAGTTTGCACCCTCCACTCATATTGAAACAATGTAACAAGGATTTTGGGGGTTAGTAAAAAAAAAAACAAAATGAAAATCAGTTCCATTTTAATTAACATTAATACTTATTTCATGAAATTCATGAATGCTTAAATTCTACCTAATTTGTTAACAGTAACAATTGTTACTTGTTGTTAAAATCTAGCCTATAATATTGTGACATGTTGGAGGAGTAGCTGGGGGGAGTTTCCCAGCATGCATTGGGACAAACTAGTTGGAACAGTTTTTATGTGTTTTACAGTGTTCTGAACTGATATGAAGTGTTCTTTTTCTATAGCGGAGTTAGTGTGTTTTACCCTTTTTTTTTTTTTATTGAATAAATATTTTTGTTGAGTTGCATATTCTTGCACCATGAGCTAAGCTGCTCTTTTGTGTCAGAGTCTGGAATGATTTTCCACATAACTGATAATAAAAGTGACATATTAGACTAAAATATTAATTGTGAACTCTCATGTAATCAGTAGGGTTAAGGATAAAGATTAAGCTATGATTACTTCTGCTAATTTGTTAATATTTAATAAAAAAAATATGGTCATATTCCCATTTAAAATTAGGATTCATCATTACTCACTTTGTTGAGTTGCTGTTATGTAATCTATTAGGATATGTCAGGTAGAGATTATCAAGTTCTTTACAGTTCGTTATAGCGCTTAAATGTAATTACATTTTACCCCAAATACAGAGTAAAATCTACTTAACAGGAAGCACCAAGGATTGCACCTCTCAGATGGGCAAAACAATGTCAAAACTGATAGTGGGAATGTGAGGCCAAATGCAGAGAAGAGCAGGAGATTTAATCAAAAACAGTTAATTGAAAATTAAAAGAGTACCAACTGGTGCAATACCCACAAGACAAGACACGAACAAGGTAACAAACTAACCTGCACAGACAAACGCAGACAAGAACTCACACGAACAGACAAGACGAACCAACAAGGAGACAAAGACGAGACAGGGTTTATATACAAGAGGCAGAGAGGAGACAACAAGAGACAGGTGAGACACATTAAGGAATCAGGCAGTTACACAGGTGAGACAATAGGGAACAGGAAGTAAAGACTCAAACACCAGACAGGAGGGAAACAACAAAATAAAACAGGAAAGACAAGACAAAGACTAAAGACTGGGGGCAGACGTGACAAATAGCTCACTCCACCCCTTTAGGTGTTTGCTTGGATGAATATGCAACATGAGCATTTCTGATTAAAGTGCGTCTGAAAGGCAGGTTTGAACAAAACTGACTGCAATTGAGGCGAGGAGATGATGTAGACACAACCAAAGGCAACACACAGAACCAATCTGTTGTGAGCATGTAAACATTTTTGGAATTATAGAAGAAGAAAACATAATAAGAATGATTTGAGAATTTATTTATTAATTTTATTTTTGCATGAACAAGCAAATGTAGGCCTGCTATTTGCGACCTTAGTAAATAGTCTTTCAAAGGTGCAAAATAGACACACTATTTTGCACCTTTGAAAGACTATTTGCATCCACTTAATACGTTTGCCACAATTAATATGCAACATTGGGCATTTACAGGCAATTGTGTTCGTGCTGGGAGGAGATGATGCATATTAATGCACCACATGCATAGTGATTTATCAAACCTGAAAGCAATTTGCTGATAGAAACTGCGTCTATTTAACACGTCTCAAAGGGAGGTGCAAATGGTTTATATGCATAATTATGCACACATGGAAGGGGTTATTGTCGCAAGGAGACATTGAAACAATGAAACATGACGTAGAGAATGCATTTTTCACCCTTGTGTGAACATTTTTGATTTTGATTAAAAATATGCACAAACATTATTAGGCTATAGTGAGACCAAATTATGCACATCTGACAGTCAATCAATCCAACAACCCCTACGGACCACCCACCACTAAAACAAAGTGCTGCTGTCCAACAATGTCATTTTACAGCACATGCGTCAAACATGCGGCCCAGGGGCCAAATCCGGCCCCCCAAAAGGTCCAGATTGGCCCTTGGGATGGATTTGTGAAATGTAAAAACAAATATTAAGATGTTAACAATCCTTTTAGTTCAGGTTCCACATTCAGACCAATTCAATCTCAAGTGGGTCAAAGTAAAATACTATCATAATAACCCGTAAATACTCAACTTCATTTTTTTCTCTTTGTGAATGTAAATGTTTTCATGTATTTTCATGTATATACTTTGTCAAATCTGAACTCCATTTAAACAACAGGTGTTAGCCAGTCATATCTTTAAGTGCAAAAAGACATCTCATATTTTGTGATCTAACGTGCAAATTTCCGAAATGTTGTTGTGTTTTCTTATCATGTATCTTTAAAAAAACATCATTTCCATCATCCTCAACTGTCATAAAATACCACAAATGTCCTCTACACCACATATGAAGAAAAAAAAAAGAAAGAAACCATTTGACAACCAACAAAGACGCTCATGCAAACATGCAATAAATAGTCTTAGCAGTGGCAGAAGAAACGGCATGATGATCATCCAAAAATCAACCAGA